>VZTH01015480.1:65422-97596 GCA_013397815.1 Aleadryas rufinucha | reverse complement strand
CAAAAAAAAAAAAAAAAAAAAAAAAAAAAAAAAAAAGGCAGTAATGTTTTTTTGGTTCTCTAAAATATTCTAGTAATAGAATAACCAGTTGTCATCTGAGGAATTTATATTCAAAACTAGTGTATTACCAGAAGAAAGTGGAAATCTATACTGTAAAAATTTCTGATGCTTTCTTGCTCTTTATTAAAAAAAGAAAATCAGTATGGTACTTTAAGAAGTGTTGAATTATTCATATAGTCATATCAAACAATGAAGACCGTTGGCTTTTCATCATACAATTTTGATAATTACTGTTTGTTTATTTTTTTCTAAGAAAAAGTAGTGTCTTAGCAGCCCAGAGCTACATTTTCCACATTATTATTTTTTCCTTTAGTTGCTGTCCTATATAAAATCCTGTATCATTGCCAGTGCATTCCAGGTTCTCCACCTCAAGCGAAAAAGAAGCTGAGATTTCTATGTATTACAAGGGGGTTTTATATAGCATTTCATTAATAAGGAAAGAGTGTATAATGACACATTGCATTAATTTGGCATAATTGCATTCCTCAGTGGTGATGCACCTGGAGATCATCTAGAACACCCATTAAAGAAAGTTTCATGACTCTAGAAATTAGGAAGGTGTTGCTTTTGCTAGAACTTACATTAGAAAGAGAAAAAAAGTTAAGCTGTCCCAAAATAAATTAGATCTTTTTGATACAAGAAAATAACATCAAACAAACATGTGAAATAAAAGCTTCCTAGGGAAAAATACTTTCATTCATATTCTTTTAATTGTAGATGTTTGAAAGGCCTGAACTTCTTGAAGCAGTCTTGCCGTGATGACTTAATTGGCAGTATAGAAATGTAACTAAAATCCTTATTAAACAGTTTATAGCATTGGGGGTTTTTATATTTTACCATGAAAATAGTAATGTACATGTAGTAGAGAAGTTTATTTATTTGCATGAGTAACTTTCTTCTGGATTGTGAATGCATTGTGCCATTGATGAAGAGACATATGAATTTGTACTGTATAGGTCAATTTGTTTCAGGGCTGATATTTTTCCCTTGTCTCACTGTAATCCCATTATCTGAATTTTTTTTCTCCCACAGACAATGGAGAACTGAGTGAGTATAATATTGTAAATAAGCATTCTTTGTAAGAACTTGATTTTAATGCAGTTTTTGGAAGATGGTGGAAGGAAGCCAAGAAAGTATTTTATTTCTTCTCTTTCCACAAAATCTAATGTGTTACAATTTAGTGTCCCAGCTGAAGTAAAAGCCTAAGTTGTGGGTGTTGTGCAGTACATACCTGATCTCTCTTCTCTCTGCTGCTCTGAACTGGATAATGAACAAGTTATTCTTCATCCCCATAACTACCAAATATGCCAGGAATAAATGCCTAGCAATAAGTACCCATTTTTCATTCAAGGCTAATGTGCCAGCATTTAAACTCAGAGATGCCAGATATCTTAATGTTTGGGGGTCTTGTTGTTTTTCTGATGGCAGAGTTAAAGATGGAAAAGAAGTATGATAGGTTTGTCTGTGCTGCTCTTGATCAGTGCAACGGTTCATTCAATAAACAGTAAGCTTTTCAATAAGCAGTGTCTAGACATGAGACTGCCCTTTTATTTGGGCTTTGTATTCCTTTTTTTTTAATTTAAAATACTTAGCATGAAATTTTTTTCTTGGAATGTTTTTGCTTTGCTGAAATGTTTTATTTTGCTTGGAATGTTTTTTGACTGATTTCAGGGTAAAAGATAATGTAGGGCATATCTGAATAAACATTTTTGATAAACAAAGAAGTGTAAAAATGCTTTTGAGACTCAGCTAAAGGACTTTGCATTGTCTCGACATGGTGCTTGGTTTATTTTCATGGCCATTATATTGCTTTGTTCAAATTTAGTGAAAAATAGTGAAGAATAGGTGCAGATTGAGGCATAAGGTCTATTATATGATCATCTGAATTTTAACAGTAATTTTAGAGCAGGAAGGGATAACTAGTGCAAGAACATTATGAAAGCTTTCCAGTGAGTTGACAAATGTTGTTTTTGCAAATAATAAGAGTAAACTTACGATTTTTATCCAGATGCACTAGTTCTGTCAATACCATCTTTCTTGAAAATACTTAATATGCTGAGAATATAAAACGACATTAAAGGAAGTGACTGGAAATCCACAAGCTTATATGTGTTTCTGTGTAATGGGTAGTGTTTGTGTATTGACATTAAGGGCTTCATTATGCTATATGATAAAATTCAAAGTCACTTGGCTTCCAACTGGTTTCCTTTGTACAAGGTAGAGTTTAATCCTATGGGTTTGTCTGATGTCTAGGCAGAAAGTAATTTAGAAAAATTTGGGCTTGCATGGCAGATCTGAAGAGTTTGGAAAAAGTCTGACATGAATGCTTGGATGATCTGGTGGCATGAGAAAGGCATGGGCAAGGTCTGTTCTTGTCCTTCAAAAAAAGCAGACTGTTGGTAGCTCTTGGATAAGGTTTGGCAATGTAGGAACAAGCAATCCTGGGATTCTTCAGTGCAGCCTCTAAAATTTTGTTACAGATTATATGGAGAGGAAAATCGGTAGTCCATGAGTATGGTGCTTATATTTGAAGCCATTCTTTAACTCTGTGCCTAGAAGGAGGAAGAATCTGAACTGTCTGTAGCATTGCTTAGCAAGAGTTATGATGTATAAATAGTTTGAGGTTTGAAAGTTCACTGAACGAGGATTTTCTTCCTCTTCCACCATCATATCCTCTCTACATGTTCCCTGTCTAAGGGTTTTGCTTAGCAAAGATTAGTCAAGCCTATTTCTTTTTGTCAGCATAGTGGAACTTCAATTTGTCTTCCATTTTTCTCCTTTATTCCCTTTTGACTGGTCCATATTCTAATTGGGAAATAATAATAATTCTTCCTACTATTCACTGTTTTTTTCATGCTTCCCCTGGAGCCAACTACTAATTCTGAGAGCTGAACAATTTTTCAGATGTGCAGTTGTTAAATTTTAACTCAGATTAGATCTAAAGCAAAGACTGGCCTGTTTTCCATAGATCCATGCTGCCCTACCTTAAGAATGTCTTAAATCATCTTATCTTCTTTTTGTTTAAGCTGTCATGAATCACCTGGTAATGTTTGTGAACTACTTCGATCTTTTAATTTGACTTCTTATGCAGTTAAAAAATTTGCACTCATTGATTTCTTCACAGAGCCTGTATATTCTATTTTACCAATTTTTTTTAATGACTTCTAGGTTTGATTTTCTGTCTTGAGTTGATTCCGTATTTACATGGTTTATATTGATGTGTCCCCCATTTTTCATTTTAATTCATGTAGTGATCCCATCCAGCCATTGACCCTCATTGCACTGTTTTCTCAGTAGACAGAGACCTGACATAAGAAGTTTCTTTAGGAATGCATTTTTACTTTAAATGAAAAAAGAAGGGGTGAGGGGGAAGCTATGGGCCCTGCTACTTCTTTATCCCTTCTTAAATCTATCTCCTCTTGATTTTCATTTTAAACGTAAGAAGGTATCTGGTAGGATGCAAAATAATTAGGTCCTTTAGAACTTTTGCAGTTCTTGTAAGTGATTATTTCATTATAATTTATTTATTTTATCTGAGATGCATCTATCTGCAGAAGGTCACAACACCTGCCACCCTAAACTCCTATGGAGGGTGTTGGGGATGCATTATAAGTCAAATTATTTTATAATGCGGAGGGGGTTTGTAATTTCTCTTCCACTGTCCACCTCTCATTTCTATCAGTGATGCCACTATAACAAGTTTAGGCCCAGCTAAACCAAATAAATCCTGCTGTCTGATAAAAAGTGAAATGAGGAATGTGGTGCCTGAAGGAATATTTCAGCTTGTCATTCCTTTCCAAGGAAAAATGTCTCCTTGCTTTACTACTACTCTGAAGAAGGAGAAGATTATAGAATGCCCAAGATTAATATCTCTTCTGGTGCATCATTCAACCGTTTCCCTTAACTTAGGAATGAAAAATTTGTTGATGGTATTTCATGCTCGCACTGCTTTTTTTTTTCCTGTGCAGCATCTCTGCATGACTTCATGCAGCTCAGGGCAGCAGCTAAATATGGGGCTGCAGGCAGGTGGCAGGGGGGGATTGATGCATTTTAGGTGTGCTTTAGGTGTCATTTTCAGATAAAAGAAGAGTTTTGGAAGAGGAGGTTTTAAAAATCTCAATTAGAAAAAAATGTATCTGCTTACAGAAAAATGAAGAGTCTTCAAAGTGCTTTTATATTAAAGCAGCTACCTTTTGTAAGTAATCAATAGAGAATTGACTCAAGGGTTTCAATCCTTTACCTTTTTGAAAAGTAATACAGTGATGTTACTTATTTGATATGGTGTGGTACTGTTAAAACTGGACTTCTGATCTTCCACCCAGCAAACTGAAGGATAAAAGCATTAAAAGACATATATGGAGTTATAAATGTTTCATCCAGTATGAGACAAATTATCCTTATCTTAAGGTAAACTATCTCTGAGAAAATTGCAAACGCAACTCTGTAGTTCAGTGCCCTTGTATTTGTGGAAACATCTCTGTGGACAGTCAGGGAAGAATAGGTCTGTGCTCCACTGGAGGTGGTTGGGGTGGTTTTGTTTTATTTGTGCGCGTGTGTTCCTTGTTTTAAGCATCAAAACCTTTGCATCCAGTTATTTACCTTCTGCCCCTAGACAGTACTTGTCCAGGACATGCCCCGTCCCCGTTGTGATCCCTACACCTCTCATGGCTTGCCAGAGACCACCATGTGACCACCATGAAGTGGGGTCACCGTTGGTGCCACTCTGCTGTCACCAAGCCTTTCTTTGCTAGATGTAAATAAAGGGTGTTCTTCAAGTTCAGAGACCTTTCAGAACCACGAGTAGAAATCTCAAAAATATGACTGAGTTCAAGAAGCATTTAGACAACACTCTGAGGCACATTGTGTGAATCTTGGGGTGTCCTGCAGAGGGCCAGGAGTTGGACTCAGTGTTCCTGATGGATCCCTTACTGCCAAGGAAGATTAAAAGCTTGGTTAATTAATTTGTTCTAATAGAGCACACAAATTCAGGGTATTAATAATGTTAACCCTGAAAGAATGACATTAGGTAACAGTGGAAATAAAATAATCTTTCTTAATACCTTTAAAATCAGTAGTTTCAGGCTTTTTCTTGAGTTTTCTCTGACCCCAGCAGTGACTCTTGATCCCACGTCATGGGGCTTGCTTGCATCCATTCTCCAGGGACAGTCAGTGGTACCTCCTGTCAGGGGACTGCTTTGCTGGTCAGGTTCTCACCTGACAGCTGTTCACCTGGTCAATCAGCCCCTGCTCCCAAGATTTTGTTGAGTTTGGGAGTGAAATTATAACCCTTACGGTAATGTCATGAAAAATGAACCTGGGTGTCTCACAGTCATGAGGACGCAAACTACTAACATGCATTTTCATAACAGGGACTCTTACTGAACTTTGGTTTTCCAGATTTTGGAATAGTTTCATTGGATTTTGCTTTACATCCCTTCCTATATAAATAGAGGAATATATGATACACCTGTGTATTCCTCCTGCCTCCTTCTTTCTCTCTAATTCTCTTTGGTCCAATGATTGTAAACTAATTATATCATCCAAGTTGGTGCTAGGAAGCAGGGAGACGTTTTTAATGTGTTGGATTCAGTGAAGGTACAAATTGAATATTTTTCTGGCAGAAGCTGTTTTCCTGCTTTTTCATGTGCTGATAGAGGATTTGGTTTCTCTCCTCTGCCCAGTGCTGCCAGGTAAATGAGTTAAAAATTTTAACTGGGTTAGCCTTGGTAGGAGCAATGTGCATTCTGACAGCTATCTTAACAGCTGGTAATATTAAATTTCTTTCTTATATGGGGTGAAATGTGACCCAGTGATACAGCCAATGGCATACTTAGAATGAGCATTGGGATTTCACTCCACTGACCTTTCTGGGACTCAAGCCGGTTGTTATGTTCCCCAAGCAGTGTCTTTCCATTCCTGGCATTTTCTTTGCTTATGCATCTCACATGTTTACTTACAAGGTAAAGAAAAGCTACTGACTTAATGTGTTTTAATAAAAAGTGAGGACAATTATCCTTGTTATCTGCCTACCTTGCCATCATTTTTGCCCTGCTTTGCTTATTTCTCAATTACAGATTAAACTGGTGTCCTATTTGTGCTTCCTAGACAAGTACTGAGACTAAATAAGCAGCAGCCTTTTCCAGCTGAATGTAACCTAAGAGGTGAGAGGAGTGCGGTGCAGTGGTGGAGAAGGATAACGAAAGGTGTCCATGGGATACTCCCCAAGGAAGCAGAGTGTTATGAAATGAATGCATGCCTGGTTCCTGCTATATGACAAAGGTTGCAGCTGTGTGGGGAGTCAGTAGGAGAGATTGAGTCAAATATGATTAGCATGGCAAAAGGGGAGAAACTGGTTTAAATAAAACCAACTGAGAACATTATGAAAGAATCCAAGATTGCAGTAGGAAAAAGAGTTTCATAAAGCACATAAACAGAGCAAGACTGTGCCTGCAGGCATGTGCTTGTGTTTAGTGGAAGTGTTTAGCTCCAGTGCCTTGGGCAGTGCTAGGGGAAGAGTTGTGCCTTGGAACAAATCTGCCTTTTCCCTGCTCATCACCTTTTGCATCTCAAGAGAAGGGCTGCACCTCCCCAGAGAGAGAAGAGTGGTGCAGAGTTTGCTCCCTGGCTCAATGCTTCTGCTCACTGCTTCCCAGCTCCCAAAGCTGGCTGTAGCGAGGAGGGAAGGAGCCCTGAGCTCGCCGGCTCTTCAGAGCTCATGGTAGTCAAGCTGCAGGGTGAAGGAGAGAGAGGAAAGGTGGGTGCAAGAGCCAAGAAATACATTCAAGGATCATCACGTTATGCATCTGTGCAACTGCAAATTGTTTTGCGCACTGAGCGAGTGACGAAAGACGTAGAGGGGTGGCAAGGGAAATTTGGTGTCAGACCAAGTTTGTATTGTTCAAATGGAGAAAATGTTTTATGTTTTATGACTCCATGTGCAGCAAGGCACATGAAGTAAATATGCCAGTAAATTGAGGAGCACTTTCCTCCTCAAAAGAGAGTAAATATTAATGAAGATACAGGTGGTGTGCACACAGATGCACACACAGAAGAAAATATAAGAGGAAGTAGAGCAGTTATAAAAAGTGAACTCTGGAAGAGTTTGATGGCTGCCTTCCCGGAGGTTTTTGGTGGGGGGAAGGTGCAGGAAAACGCAACGGCAGCAACAACAAAAGAAAATCATAACAGGGTTTTATAAACTCCTAAGGAACTGGGAGACGAGACTGAAGGGAAGTGAGCAGCATCCTCTTCTTAACAGATAAAAGGGAATGTGCTGTAAAAAGCAGTATTAAAGTTTGATCTCTTTGCTGGTGACATTTTTGTGATTGATTTAGGGCAGTCCCTCTGCACCAGCTGTAACAGGCCATGCTAGGTCTAACTACAGCATCTTGCTGCAGCTCTAGAGAGGCAGGCCCTAAGGACTGGCAGCAAGGGAACAGCTTTTGCTATGGTAAAGACAGCTCAAAACTAGGGCTAGATGTCAAAGACAGAAAATATTTCATGCTTATAGCCAAATGCCTAATACACAAGCCTTTAACAGAGGGTGGTACCACAGAAACCAGAGCTGTCTGGGAGACATTTTAATTTAATTTAAAGCCAATGCTGCCAAACACAAACTCACGTTTGGCTTTTGTGTGGATGAAAGTTCTCGACACTTAAGTGAAGCTCCTTCAGAGCAAGGCTGAAGCTTCCCACTGTGCCTCACTCCACTTCTTTCCCACCGTCCGATAGGGCTCAGCCCATGCCTCACATGACTCTTGTCACCTTGTAGGGCTTGTAGGAAAGGAGCTTTTGCTTATCCTGTTGAAGGAGAAGGGGAGAGGTTTGAAGGACTGTCCTGGCTTGCTCTCCCTGGAGGCAGGCTGTTGGGAGCCTCAGAAGGATGCAGCCAAAGAAAGGCTGTCTCCAGTTGTGCTGTGTTTCATGGCAGGCACTGGCCAGGGCACAGAGATATGACAGCAGAGATACTGCGCAGCTTTGCAGCCATTCCAGACCATCAGCAAAAAGTGTCTTCTGAGGACTGAGTTACTTCTTCAAGATGTGATTGCAAAGGCTGCCTCTTTCAGAAGGGTGGTGCTTTTTGTCTCCTTCACCCTTTGAATCAGCATTTCCTCATGATGTGACAATGGGGTGGAGAAATAACACAAATAAACAGAGCCCAACTACAAAATGATGTTGTTTCTACTTAAAGTCCTTAATAAAGGATTCTCATGTTACTTATATTTTAGCTATTTACTTGTAGACTCATTAGAAAATGTACCTTTTAGAAATCCTTTGGCATTACCAGTGAGATTGACTTGCATAAGATATTAAAAAATGTCTGGATCTGAGGGAGGAATTAGTCTAGATGTCAAGTTTTGAGATCTAGGTTTTAAACTGAGAGAGGATCACACCAAGCTGCCACTCTCCCATACTGCAAGAGCTGATCTGGTTTGCTTTTTGGATCCTATTGTCTCTGGTTCATCCAGACAGTAGAGTTAAAAGTGTCCACCTTGGAATCTGAAAGGAAGTCCAGATGTTGCTTTGAGTAGGAACCAAAGGGAGCAACTATAAGATGTTTGCCACAGGGGAATGAAGCAGTGTCCATGCAGATTGACAAAAGAAGTAGACACAAGCGGTTTCTTTAAAAAGTTAACATGCTAAAGGGCAAGATACAGAAAAAACCCCCCCCCCAATTTAAGAGGGGCAGGGATTTTGCTTGTATTTCAAGGTAGCTTGTATTTTGCCACCATATTGTAGAGAAGGCTGATGTATGACACAAGCAAGGACTCTGGCAGCAAGGTACTCAGTTACACAGTACCTGTATTTGTGTGTTAGAAGAAGAGGAGCCTTGAGGAACATAATGCTAAAAATAAGAGATTGTGTAGACTCACTAATATGAATTATTTCTCCTTCAATTTTATTCTGTCTTTATATTTTTCAACTGCTGTGTAAGTAATGCAGTATCTGGACACTCTGATGCCTTCCTGTTGTATACTTGAAATTGTATGTCTTCTGTAAAATTTATGCTAAACCTCTTACAGCTTTTAGGAAAAGAAGCAGCATGTTTCATTTGCTGTCTCTCTGTAAACTAAATGTAGAAGGACTTTTTTTTTTTTTAAGTTTGTGATTTGTGGCAGTAGAAGTAGAGTTTTTACAAATGCGATTAAGAATAAATATGGAAGGTCAATTAAAAATCTGTCAGATCTCTCCAGAATAGGTGTCTAAGAATAAAATTAACTCTTTCCCAGACAAAACCAGGACAGCAGGACTTGGACAAAAGTTTTTATGCAATTCCTCTTCTGCCTCAGCATTTCATAGTTAAAAATTTTCCTTCTGCACTTTGAGTCCAGGAAACTTTGTTTTAGATCTGAATGGAAGTTACCATAAAATAATAAAATAGCAAGATTCCAGGAAGTTTAATTAGAAGGCAAAAAAATGAAACTTGTAATAAAATCAGAGGTCCTAGCTCTAAAACAAAAAAATTGGGGGGGAGGGGGAATGAGAGGGGGAAGCTGCAAACACATAGGTGAAATGAAGCTTTATGGGAAAGCAAATTACTTTGTAAGATGTGTATTTGTAATACTTCATGCATACTTTGCATATGTGTGTGTATATATATATTTCCATGTCTCCTTTTTCTCCTTTTTACTTGCAGCCAGCTAGGCTGTTCCTCAGTTGATCATAAAATTGGTAGATAATTTAAACTAATTTTGCAAATGTAGCATTTGGTAGAAAAAGAGGTAAATAAATCATGTTTATGTATTTTGTCCGGAGTATAATCTCACAGCATCCTGTAAACTTGTAGGCATCAAAATGTTCATATTAATGGCACATTAGATCATAAAGACCAGTTTAAAAAACATTGTCTGCTGCCTACTTGGATTTCAAATATGCCTATGTGGTGACTTAAGGAAACAATTGCCTTGTGGGGACTTAAGAAAACAATTTTATTTTCTGAATTTCTCCTAAATATTTAATTCTAGGGAACAGGATTTGGGAGGGGGGAGGAGGGCAGTAAAAAGTGTATCCCTCACAGATATATGTTTTCAGGACTCTGAATCAAGTATGTTTAACCCAGTAGGGGAGTTAAGGCTGTTGCAATCTAAGTTGGCAGTCTGTAAATATTTACCATCCAAACCACCCTGTATTGTTTCTTTGTGCTGTCAGTTCTGTGGAGCTAATTTTGAGTTGGTGAGATGCTGATGTAGACAGGAGCGTTTCTGGGCATGTGCTGCACTCCAGTGCCTGCTGTCTCAGCACACACCTGTCGAGAGCTGCAGGAACCTGCCTGCTGGGGAGAACAAGATGACCACTTGTGCTCTGGAGTTCAGCAGCCCCAGAGTTAGGTGGTAGTGTTTGCTGTTGATCACACGCCAGAGATGAAAACCTGACCCTACTGAAGTTAGTAGTAAGAGTTCCAGCACCTTAGATAGGATTAGAATTTCTGTTTATCTTCAGTAAGAGTGTTGTGAAGCCACAGTCCTCATGTATAAGTACTGTCCTCCAAAGTGAATTTTTAAACCCAACATATTGTCATTTGGGAACAAAATATAATCCTGTTATTTAAATTAAAAATTAGAATAACAACTTTAATGTCAAAAACCTAGGCATATCTAAATTTATTCTTTTGTTGGGGTTGGTGATAAATGGAAGATTAAAATGTGTTAAGGTATGACCTTTAAAATAAAATTAACTAAATAATTCACCAGTACTGTATTTGTTGACATAGTAATTTATTTCAATAATGCCTAGGACAGTCTCAAGTTAATGTAAACTTGATAACATGTTTATAAAACCTGAACCTTGGTTGTTTTGAACTGAGATTTATCATTGTAAATCATTGCAATCATGTTTTTAAGGATGTTGAAGCATCTAAAGGTTCAGGTGGGCTTCAGTAGAATCACAGAAAATGTCACAGTAAGTAACTCCTGTTACCAGGCACTTTTTTTTGCAGGTTTTATAAATAACTAGGTCCTTATGAACACATGTAGCATTTCCGAATGTCTTTACAGAAAGTAAGCTGTCAAGTTCTGGCTCTGTGCTTCAGAAAATGGGTGGGAGAGTTAATACATTGAGGAAATAAAAATAGCTCTGTGAAGTATAATGGAGTGGTGGGTGATAAAATCAGCCTGCTGACCTGTTGCTTGGGGTAAAGCTTGCTAGCAAAGCCAGTGAAACAGCAGCAGTTAGTACTCATTCCAAATAGGCTCTGGCATCCTCCTGGACTGTTTCTTGGGGTGTGAAACTCTGCAAGTGGCTGGATGACTGGAAACCTGGAGGCCAGCTACTGTGCCAGCAGTGCTTCCCTGTGGCTAAAGCAGCAGAGAGCTCAGTATATGCTAGGTCCCTTTACACTGATCTTACCACCAGCCAAGACTAGGCTAGCAGAATTGGTTTACTTTATCTTGTCAAGGAAAGAATCTATTTCTAAACAAATTTGCAATGCTGGAGGAGGGAGTGCAAAAGGGTAAAAGTTAATGTGTGACTTTCGAACCAAACTTGATAAGAGTTTTCTCAGTTGCTTCTGTCTGCAGTCACTGTCTCAAGTAAGATATGTTTGTGCAAGACAAAAATGCAGAGATTACAAGAATGATCTGTTATCTAATGCCATTTGTAAAAGAAGAGATTAAGTAATTTAATAATCACAGCTGGGGGAAAAGTTGGTTTGAAATGCTAGTTCTTTCCTGAATTTTGCTGCTGCCTGCTGTAAGGGACATGACAAGGAAGCTGGGCTCAAGCCATTTTGGGTCTGACCACAATTGTCCATTCTTAATATTGTTTTTCTATCTTCTCTGGCTAAAATGGACTCCTGCAACCTCCCATGGGCACCCCAGGCTTCTTCTAGCCTGACATAGGTCTGCTGGTCCTTCTTCTGTCAGGGCTTCACCATTTGCTCTATGACACAGGGCAGCAAGAGAAGAGCAATTTTGTTTACTCCCTCTTCCCAAATCTTCCTGCATTCTGTATTCATCATATTTCTTAAAGTGAAGGGGAGCATACGAATTATAGTTTTTCTTCTTTTTCTCTCGTCTTTTTCTTTCTTGCAACTCAGGAAGATGACACATTGTTTTATTGTGAAAATCACATATTCTCATTGAATAATTTTTAAACCTAGCTCACTAGTCCCAGAATATATTATGTTGTGCTGGAACTATCTCATGAAAGCCTGACATGATATAGCTGGTGCTGTTGTTGGGGCCAGTTCAACTGAATAATATCCCTGTCATTCCCTGTTGGTGTGAGGGGACCCAATTTATGGACTAGGTTGTGAAGTTATTGGGAAACAATACAGCAGTAACTGGAACAATGCATATATCACCCCTTAAATGGATTAAACCCGCATGTGTGGCTAGGTGACTCCAAGCTTTGCAACAGCAGTTTCTGCACTGAAAACATTGAAGTTTATCTCAAAATTGCATTGACTGTTAAATCCTAGTGTTTCTGTATGCTCTCACTCACATTTTCCTGTATTGATACTGTGCCTAATTTCATTCCTCTCGGCAATGTAATTAATAGCAAGCTCTGAGAACTGCAAATTTAGAGAATGCATAATATCAAAGAGCTGGATTCCGTCTAAATATGTTTGTAGGTGCACTCCTTGATTGGAACATGCAGTTACACTCTGCAAACAGATTCATCTATATTACTGTAGGAAAACAGCCAGAAGCACTACAGCCTTGTGTCAGAGAACAGTATTAAACCTGTGTGAGTCCCAAAGTCCCTCTAGTTTTCTGACTGCAGGGAAAGTTTCATTTTCTGCTGCAAGATCTTTAGGAAGCTGCTTGTCAATGGCTCTAAGTAGGTTAGCTCAGCCGGCTGTACTTCTGTCTGTATCATTTTCCTTAGCTATCACTTGCATAGAGCTGAGAGATTTTTTTTTTTGGGACTTTCTAGTAGCTGTCACAGTAGGAATGCAGTTGTAGCTTGCCAGGATATACGCAAGCATATGTACCCAAACTCCTACCATAGCATATAACTACGGACTGGTGAAAACTGGAGGAGGAAAGATTTAGGTTTGGTGGGGGGAGGGGGTGTTTGTGTGTCTGTGTGTCATTTAATTTCTAAGAGCCTGTTATTAGAAGAATTTTATAAGTCTGTTTACCTAGATATGTAACTAGATGGCTTCATATCGTAAGATATTAGAGATTTAGATAGCTGGGGCCTTGGTAATTCAGGAGCTTTTTATGCGGCAAGATTTCACACTTATATTTTCTCTTCTGGTTGTAAAAGTAATGTCTGCCTTCAGAGTGTTTTTCAGGTCATAAATAAAATTAAAGAAAAAACATGCATTTTGTGTTACAGGTTTTTGTTTCCAGATTTTATGTTTAAAAGTTACTGGGTTAGGAAACACTGATAGGAAAAGAACAGGATATAGACCAAAAAAGAGGAAAGAATAGAATCAGCAAATTTCATTTTTTATGTCTTTTGCTTGGTGATTAATGGGATAGGCATATAGAGCTAAAGTATATAACTCTAGGCAACTTAGTTTTTGGTGTAATACCTATTTTTCATTTTGTTTTATGATAAAATTTTTTGAGTGGGAAATTGGAGGAGCTGGCCTTGTGAGGTCCCTCCCAAATGGAGTTGTCCTGCAATTCTGTGACACATGCAAGTTGGTAGCCTGCTGATGGAGCATGAACACTGCTGCCTCAGAACTCAGCAAGAGCTTGTGCTGTATGTTGTGTAACATGAAAATGGGCAGAGGGCTGAGTGGTTTCGGGCAGCTGGTACTAGAAACAACATCCAAGGTAAACTCTAAGCCTTGCTGCTAATCTTAAAGGCAAGCAAAAGGAAACGGTGCAATCGTGTGACTTCACCAAGTGTATTGTAAACTGAATAATGGGTAAAAAGTGACTCTAAGTTGACAGAGAAGATTAGTGTTACTGGTACTTCTTGTTGTGGTTTTCTGGAACAGAGGGGGCTCTTGTCAAAGATTTATGTTTGCCCTGGTCCTGGTTTTCTTTTTTTTTTTCCACTTGTAACCAAGAAATTTTTTCCTTTGTCTCCTGTCCTTCTTTTGCAACTTTACGTATTTGCAGCTTCTTGTGTGGAAATCAGTAATTTCCTTGGAATTTCAGAAAACTACACGTATGTTAACCAGTAGGGTATGCAGGAAAAAAGATTTTGAAAATAAGTTCTGAGCGTACGTCTAGTTCAGTTGTCGTGGGAAGCTGGATCTGTTACTTATGGATGGATGTTTTGCCCACCTTGTTGTAAGCTCCCCTGTGTATGGCCTGGGATGTGTTGAAGGGATGAATGCTCCGAGATCATTTGTCTCCAATTTTAAACTGCATCTGCACGGCTTCTGTTCAAATCTTCAGGAAGTTACCTTAGTTTTCAAGGCACCTCATATTCTCTTGATGCATATAGTTAAGTAGTGCACTTGGCCTGTAAGTATGTAAGTTCTAAAATACATTTGAAACATGAGACTTTGGTTCCACTTTATTGGCTCACACTTCAGGAAGTCACTAAGGGTAAGGAAAAAGTTTTAACACCCACCCCTAAATTATTCTTTCTCATTTGTTAAGGTTTTACACATGCCTTGGTTTGTGACATAATTCTGCAACAGAATGGACCAAGTGTTGGTAATTTCCTAAGAGTGAAACTGCTTCAAATTTCCTTGTGTTTACTTTTAGAGTGCTTTAAATAACCTCTTGTCTGGATGCAGGCTTCTTACCCCTGGTGAAAATGTCTGACTACTACACAAAATGTCCTTTACTTATACTATTTCTCAGTATGTTGCCATGTAAACCATAATTTTCTTTATGGAAAAATACAAAGGAGCTCAAAGAAAAGAAGAAAAAACCCCAACCTTGTAGCATGATAGCAGTAGAAACACAGGCTTTTCTGCATATGCTTTGAGAATGTAAACAGATTGCTTAGCACAGATTTTATCTGGTCCTTTTCTGAAGTTCTTTGTAACTTTTGTCTGGGAGTGAAGTATAGAGAAGTATGTAGTACGGTTAGCCTTTTAATAGCAGGATGGCTATTTCATAATATATTCCCAGTTTTGAGAATTTTGGTTTAAAGGCAAGGGGAATATTGAGTTTTTGGGTTTTTTTTAATCTAGAAAGTAGAACAAAATACCTTGAACTACAATTATGTGCTTATATATAGTATTTGAAGCAGACTTAAGGCTAGCAGACTGATTACTTTGGTATGAAGATTTTTGAATGGGAAATGCTGCTTATGGAAAGCAAACTCAGCCAGTGGTCAGTGGCTGCATCTCATTTCAAGGTCATCAAATGTGTTTTGTAAGGAGATGACCCTTTAGCTCTCAGAACTTCTCCTGGAATCGCTGAGCAGTGATGCTTCTTATTACTGGATTTCTGTGTAGGGAAAATATTTAAAATATATTTTTGTTTCACCTCTAAAATTAAGGGGATAGTATTGGTTTAATTTAAATTACCAAATACGTATAAGATAGGCTACCATTATGTAATTTATTGACCATTTCATTTTATTTCCCGAGAAATTGAAAGGGGGGAGATTAAGTCATAGTAGAAATCTGAAGAACTAGTAAATATGAGGGTGTTTTCACTCTTCTCTCTTCTCTGCAGTACTCTTCTCTTAATTAAGATCCAGCCAGATTTTTTGTTCTACTATTTTGCTGATGGAGCTCATCTTAAGATGTAGAAAGAGTTGCTACCAAAACCAAGCAGTAGGAAGTTAGGCTTTAATTCAGCTTTAGAAAAGCAATTTTGTTCCCTTTTTGGCAATTCACTGCATCCTTCTAACGCAAGGTCACTCTCCTTCAGACTAAAATGTCATGCTCCAGCAGGAGCATGCCATGTAGAATTTCTAGGTGACCACAGGCCTGAAACACGGGTGGCAACTTTACAGAAATAGAAATAATCTCCCAAGAAGTGCTTAAAATTTTTCTGAGCTGCTTTTTCTGGTGTATGATTGTACATTTGGCTCACAGCAGGCAGGTTGTATTCATATCAAGGTATTGAAAAAAATGCAAAATTTACTATGCATAAAAATGAGATTCCCTTTTGCTCTTCCAAATGCAGTGTGCACAACTGAATTTTAATAACTATATGCACCTCAAATTTTTATGGCATAAAATGGACAGGTGTGTAAAAAGTGGTGCGAAATTATATGCTGCACTGTTACTTTTATTTAAAATATGATGCAGCTTTACAGCATTGTTTCCAGTGCTCTACTCTATACTACAATAAACTCTCATTATTAGTAACAATGCAGTCAATGAGCTAGACTGCATTTCTATCAGAGGCTTTATGGGACATTTTTTTCGTAAGGCAGAAATGGCAAAATTCCCGAACTTCCTACTGAAACTTACCAGTGAGTCATGTCTGCACGTTACTGCAAAACTGGTAAGAGGACAAGTATTCATTGAGAGCAGAAGTAACAACACTTTAAAGCAAGAAAAGAACCATAAAAATCATATGTGGGATAAAATCCAGGATCTGATAGTGGTTGTGATTTTGTCAGGGATTGCATTTTATGAAAAATGCATTTGGTGCCCGGTCTAGGGGCATGCTATGTATCTTATGGTGAGATCTTCCGGAACTAGGTTGAGAGATAAAAAAAATTAAGAAGGTTTTTCAGAAAATTTAGAAATAAATATCAGTAATCCATGTACTAAATGAGAAAGAGACAAATATGCTTCATATACTTTCGTTAGTTTATTTTGTTGGACTTTTTTTTTTTTTTCTCCTGAAATACTGTGTAGGCCTGAGAAAGCCTAAGGTCAAAAACCCCATTAAAACAGAGAAAAACATCTCTCACACATTTGCTTTTAGAGACTTTCACTTTCTAGCGCACGTCAGCATGAAGCAAAAGCATCCTGTAGAACAGAATGTCAAAGAGCCTTTCACAGGCATCCAAGTCCCAACCATTACTTGCTGCTTTGGGTACTTTCTGGCTTTAGCAATACAAAATTCTGAAGGTGAAAGCAATTCCTTCAGGACTTGGATCTCTAATGGGGTCAGTGTGCTTTAAACGAAAAGTCCTGTCAGTCTAAAAGAAAATATGATGGAGACTTGTTTTTTGTGAAATGGGGACACATCTTTAATAATAATAGATGTAAAACATAGAGGGAGAGGAGAGAGGGTCTCACATGAAAAATGTGACCTGTATCATCAGATAGTTAAAAAAAACCACCAAACAAACCAACCAAAAAAAAAAAAACCCAGAACAAAACAAACAACAGACACGAAAGTGCATTAACTGGACAGCAATGACTGTAGTAAATCAGAAAACATGTGCATTTTTTGCAGAAAGGAAAAACTCAGCTCACATTGAACAGAACAGTGCAAGAAACAGCTATATCAGTGATGAAGAGCTTAAAACTTTTTGTGGAATCAGAGACAAGAAAGGAAGCATTCCAGGGCGGGTGAGGTCCCTCAAGGAATGACAAGACGTTTACCTTGCCCCTTTTCCACGGCATGTGGAGATTGTTAGTGCCTGGCACAGACCAGCATTGCCTCACAAGGTTTGTTTCATCCCTTGTCCCAGTGTCATGCCTGTACTTTTGATTGTTCTGGGCCCATAGACAACAACATTGGCTCTTTGAGGAGCCACCATTCAATGCTGAGGAGCTTTCCATCTGACTGAACGCAAAAAACATGTTCCATAAGTACTTCTTCACTGCACCGTTTGGTTACATGTGTCTTTGGACACATCAGTTGGAGATGAGAGAGGAAAACAAAAATGCAGTTTTGGAAGATACTTGGTGAAAAATGTTCTACACATAGATCATTAGAACAATGCTTGTTTGGAGGTAACATCATGTTGTAGTTTCAGACTGAGAGGAACCATTCCTTGTGTAGTGAGTCATTTAATGTGTACACTGCACATTTTGAACAGCCTGTGGTTTTGTTCTTCATCGCTCTGTCCTGCCTGTTATACAGACAGGAGGCTGGAATTGATGCTGTAGTTTTTGGAGCCCATGAATGGCTCAAAAAGTCCATGAATAGACTTTTCTGGCCATGTGGAACTGCCCTCTTTTTTCCCTGATGAAGTGATAGGCACCTGCTGCTGTATTCCCTGCTTGTGTGGCAGGAGAGCTATTGCAGAGTGTTCCCCATGGCAGCCATGGAATCCCTGGTAAAAGGGATCCCTTACCTTTCAGATCAGCTACACGGCATGGACCCTTGTTGTCTCATGACTGGCAGCAGGAGCAGTGACTTCTGGAGGAGGAATTCATAATTCATTGGAGTGTCTTCTCAACCTAGGCATAGGCTGCCATTGAGGCATTGAGGAGATGGAAGCTAATGAAATGTATGACAAAAACAGTCTGACAGGGTTTTCTAGAAATGTAGCTCCTCTACAATTGTGAATTGCCATAGAGGAGTTCAGTATGAATTTTTGAGTTGTACATGAGGTTTCCTCTGCTCCCTCAAAGGATTTAAAGGTTGAGTGAAGCCTTTAACATCATTGTCTGTTTGGAGTAAGAATGAGTGGCAGGTGGTGAAATTGTGAGTAATTCAGAGCATCTGTGGTGGAAGGTGGGGACAGGAGAAACAAAAGTTTGGATTTTTTTGCTTCAGCCAGAGTCTGGGGAGTAGTTAATGCCTAAGAAAGAAAAACTTTGAGCTGGAGACAATTTCTGAACAACTCGTGCAAGGCAGCCTGGCTTTTTTCATAGACCTTACTAGAAAAACAGAAAAAAACTAACACAAGATACAAGAAAGGTGAATGCCTCCGAATAGCATTTGCATTTGCCTGATGATGCATGATGCAGGGAGAAAATTTCAGACAAGCCTGAAGAGTACTGTAATGTTTTTCTACCTTTGGCCAGAGCATGGCTGTGTTGCAAAATTATTGAGAATGACAGGTGTCAAAGGGCAAAAATTTTTTTTAGCAATTTGTTCTTATGATTAAATAAGAAAAAAGAGTCTTGGACAATGATTCTACCTTTAATGCTTGGTTAATTACAAGCTTGAAACTCTAAACTCATTTATGGGATGATACTCATCTAATTTCTTTTAACTGACACACACAAGTTCACAAATAGTACACATTTAGATGAGGACTAAACCCCTTTTGCTTTCTTATCCATCAAAAGATTTGAAAGCATGTGGGCTGTAGAAGATGAAGGATATCTGAAGTCATTAAGGTTCCCTTCGGTACTTATGTGATTTAGTAATGAGAGACCCAGTATGAATTAAGTTTTTTAGTACAGCAGAGGGTGTCTGGGGCAGTTAATTTTCTTCTTTTGTGTTTCTGGTAGGACTACTTCTCTGGGGGTTTACAGGACTCATCTCTACAAAGTCAAGAAGTCTTTCAGTGTCCTTGATCTTGCATCCAGAAACTATTGTCCATCATGTCTGTATGCCCCTCAGGAGAGTTTCAATAGCAGGATATGATGATTGATTTTGATTGTATCTCTACAGATTCTTTAAAAATTCCATTTCTCATTTTTTCAAGTTAAAGTGGTAGGATGGAGGTAAAATTATTGCAGTGGTCTTCTGGGACAGGAGAGGGTGAGAACTGGATTGAGAAAGAAGGGTTTCATTCCTGAGGCAGTGGAAAATTAAATATCATGGAGAGACAGTTACTGAACTCCACTTGTGTCACAATAATGTTACCTATTCGCAGAGAGACATGCCCTGCAGATACTTCAGGTGTGGTGTTCTTCCTTTTAAAAACTAATAATACAAAATGTTTTCTCTCTGATGTTCCTCTCGGTACCTCCTTGGGATTGCTGTGGCTGGAATTGCCTCTGTGCTTTGGAGCTGTGTGTCCTTCGTAAGCCATGGTAGAAGTGCAGTGTGGCTTTTGTTCAGGATGTCTTTCTTTTATGATGGGTGGGAGAGGGACTGACGTATGTATTGGCATGTGGAAAGCAGAGAACTGGCTTTTGTACCAATGGAGAGTTCAAATGAAGCCAGGCTACATGGCAAGACTTGAAATTCAGACATTTTTTCTCCATATGGTAACATAAAGGAAGCCAGCATATCAACACTGTTAGTCCATTTGTAGTGCTGAGTTGCTTGTGTTACATGGTCAGCCTTGTGTGAGTCACTGATGCCCCTGCAGATAGCGCTTTCAGGACAAAATAATTCCTGTATATGAGGAAGTACTATAAGAAACATCAAGGTGTTAAACAAGATGATTCCTGGACATTAAATATCCAAATGATAAACACAGCATTATAATGTGAATCCCCATAATAAACATTCTGTAACTTTAGCCGTCCACCACAGTTGCAGCAGTTCAAGGGATTGATATAAAAGAAGATGAGAATATAATCCTTCCACTATTTTAATCCAACTGAGGAAATCCAAGGTAGATGCTTAAAAAGTTAGTAATACCTGAAGAGAAAGCATGCATAGAATATTAGTATTTCAAATTATTTATATTTAGGAAAATCATAGGGCTCCATGTGGTTCCACATACAGAGATTTTACAAAATTATGAAGATTTTTGTCAGAAACTCTGTGGATAATTTCAGGTTTTGATAGTCTGTGAGCTAACAGATATTCATTAACTAAAAGCAACACTGAAAGAAAATAAAATATAGGATAAAAAAGTTAAGGTTTTGGTTTTTTGTTTTTTGTGTTGAGGGGGAGTTTTCAAGGGGAGCTGCTTTGATGGGAACATTTTGGAAGACATGCCCCAACTGGAAAAGTTTTCAAGTGATCTTAGACATCAGATCACAAAAGCAAATGTTAGTAAGTTTATAGATGGTATCTAGCCCAAAATTCTAAAGATTTTGTAGTAAGTGAATTCATTTGATAAATGTAGTGTAAAATTTCTCACTTTAGTGGTGCTGGGAGCTTGGAAAGTGTTTGCACTCATTTTGGTGCTTCTAGGTGTTCTGGAAGGGGCTACAGAATGGGGAATAAATAATAAGATTATAAAAATTGTTTTATTACATTATGCAGCAGTTTAAAAATAAGAGATACTATTTGTTGCAAGAGGTTGTTCTGAGAGTGATAAAGAATTCATCTCCAGATTTGTATGCTTGAAATTCAAATTTGTGGTGTATATACAGGGTGGAACGTTAAAGCTCCAAATTGCACCTAATGGAGAGCTTGTCAATAGGTGTAGAAATCTTGCTTATTCAGAGATCATTCTTCAGCAGAGGTGAACCTCTGGCCCTTCACTAAGACCCTAGACCCAGAGATGGTGTTCAGCTACATCTTGAGGTACCTTCTGTATTTCTGCCAAAGAGGCAGAACCCATTACTGTAAGTTGTAACCTGAGTGCTTACTCAAACTCCTGTCTCAACAGAGGCATAGAACTGAATGGATTTTGGAGAAAGACAATGAGAATGATCTAGCCTGTGAAAATCTTTTATATTAAAAAGCTGTATAGGTCAGGACTCCTTAGCCTGCTGTGGAGATTGTTAGAGTAGATGGTGGGATATGTTAGAGATCTACTGAATTACAAGTGGCATGGTGAGGATAAAAAGGGAGACATTGTTCACCACTGCAGGTTTGAGAGGGCATCAAACAGAAAGTGGCAGACAGCTATGAGAATGCAGATAGATACCTTTTTTTATACCACTGCCAGTCAGGGAAAGTGACAATCATGAAATGAGACCTACTAAAAAACAAGCACATAAATAAAATTCTTCCCCTTCCCACCCAGTAGAGGAATGCAGGAAGCGGGAATGAAGGTGACTGTGGCCAAGACTAACCATGTTTCTACCTTCTTCAAATTATAGGGTAAAAAAAAAAAACCCGAGAACTGGAGGTTTTCAGAGTTCCCACTAGTTTTTATTATTACTCTTTTAAATCTGCCAGGAGAGTGCAAGCTGGGATTCCTGGGCAAAGCAGTAAAGACTACCCTAGAGATAGGACAGATTCCCAACTCCATGTGCAATATTCCTAAGGAATAGTGTTCTTTGTTCCTGGAGGCTGAACATAAAATTGATGTCCATCTTTGGGGAGGGTAGGAACACTAATCCTGTGTACTGAGTATTGTGCCCCATTAGACATTAAATATGCTAAATATGGTTGGGACATTCTGTTTAATTGAGTGCTTTCTGTCTTGTCTTTGCCTAAGAACTATATGAAGAATGCAGTTTTTATTCTACCATTCATTTTTGCTGCCTTGTGGCCATATGTGAGGCCATGGAGTAAGCAGAGATGAATCTGAATGGAAAAAAAGCCTCTAATTTTAAGGTGAACCAGTTTACTTTCATTGGCACAGGAGCAACTGTGATGTGAAGCAGAAGATGCTGGGAGAATGGGAATACTGCTTTTGCACCAGTTTATGCTGTTTTAAAATTACAGCCTGGGAGCTTAATTTCCACTAGTTCAGGGAAGCACTACATTTATAACAAAATTTACAGGCTTGGGCTATAGAGGTAGCACAGTTAAAAAGTCTGTTAAGATTTCTGTAGCAAAGACATACTGACAGGAATCTCCAGTTGCTGGTTAAAAAAAAAGTTTTGGGCAATATTACATGCTTACTGGCTGACTCTGTAGATGCTATTTTTTTTAACTGAATTTTTCAACCTATTTAAACATTTGTTTTTTCCACATTTGAAAGAAGAAATGATGTTGCGTTCTGCTTTCATCATTAACACTGTCTGAACTGCTATGGACATTAGGTTTTAGTAGTATGCTTTAAAAATTCAAACTGTTCTAGTTTTGATCTTTAAAAAATAAATGGATAATACTGCAGATTTGCACATTTTGTTAATGCATGGTTTATGCTGAGTATATTGTGCATATCACATAAAGAGCATATCACTGGTACAGTGCAGGAGACTTTACATATGATCTCATGTTTCTGGTCATTACTCAAGCACAGGGCAGAAAAAAGGCTGACCTGAAGATGTTTGCTGTGGCAGAGCTATTGCATTATCAATCAGACTGTCCCTCCACAGGGCACATTGATTCCTTACACACCACTTCGGTAATCACCACTTTGGTGATTTAATGAACTGATTGTTCAGTGTGAAGCAATTTGGAGAGATCAGGTTTTATACTTCTGCAGCAAGAATGTCAAAAGGAGGTTGAGGGGATATTTTAGCTAATCTGCCTTGTTTTCAGACCTCTGCTGGCATGATGCTGGCCTAGCTTTCACAGTAAGTTTGACACTAAGAGCTGTGCTCCAAAAGGCTCTCCAACAGCCAGTCCCATTGCTGTGAGCAAGCAGAGAAGGTGATGGACAGCAGTGCCAGAGCTGCCTCTGCAGCCAGTCTTCCTGAAGTAGAAGATGCATTTTATTTGTCTTTCTGGTCTCTGTACGTGTGCAAGTCTTCCATAAATCTAGGCAGTCTTGGTGTGCTCCTCCTTTGCCTGTGGAGGAAGGAAATGGCAAATGGTGATCGATGAGCTGAGGGATTTGTCTGAGATCACCTGGTTGGAGGTAAGATTTGGATCTCCAAGGGGATCTCCAAGGGCCTGATGATCTTCCTCACCACTAAGGCATCCTCTTGACTTAAAGACTACCAAGATGGCTTTGTTCTTCCACCAAGTGAAATGCCTGACTTGCTTATCATTTCCTCCAGAGCCTTTTATATTTTTTCTGGCATTTATCTCTTTGCCGTCTTTTGCCATTCATAGTGGCCACTGAACAGAATCCTTGCAGACAAGCAGAATGATATTCAACAAGTGAAGGGAGGTGTAGAAAAAAAATGCAGTTCACTTGGTCCTTCTTTCAGATTGTACAGGCAGCTGGGAATCCTAGTCACCTCTGAGTGTAAAGACCTTGCTTTATTGTTATGACGTGAGTGTTTATTATTGAATTGCACAATAGCTATAGGAAAAATTATGTGTTTATTTTTCCCTGTGGAGCCACTGTGAATTTGCACACATGTAATGTAGGTGCATACAGTGTCTCAAGTGCTCATTTGTATCCCACTGATTATAAGAATGTCTGGGGGAGTAAATCAGATATAGACATAGTTAAGTAGGACAGTTATTAACCCATCATATATGATATGGTTCTAACACCATTAGTGTTTTAAGGGCTCAAAGAAAGCTTTCAAGGGAATTAGATTTACCTTAAAATCCACTAATGCTATAATCCATACAAACGAGAGCCCTTAATCTGAATGCAGAGAGTTATTATATTGATCATCACTGTCCTGTGCTCCTACAAATTATCTGATAGTTTGATATGCTTTACGTGGGAATTTAAATGTCACCATATCCATTTAACAGATGGTGAAACTATAGCACAGGGTTTGTGGAACACATCTAATTAAACTGAAAAGTGTTAAATGGATGGGTATCCATTTATATAGTCTTGTTAAAAAAGGTTACGTTCTAGTGTATTTAGTTAACTGCAGTGGTTAGGATTCCAAATACTCTGAAGTGTAATTTGAAGTCTGTAGATGTAGTTAAGCTGGCATTCTCACATTGTGGAATCACTCCTGTCTAAAAGAAGAGACCCTTTCTTTGTCTCTCGAGCATATGGAGAAAAAGGAATGTTTATGCTCAGTTTAGCAAGAAACTTCATGAGAGAGTGCTGAAAGTATTTTGGATTTGTTCCTTGTATTACTGCTTTCTAATCAATTCCTTGGATCAGAAATGGACTAGTTCCATTTATCTGGGGTAGCATATCTGACATTTATGTGTTTGATTAGCCTTGAAGAACTGTAATTTTTTTAAGAGTTCTAGCATTTTCAATATTAGACTTAAGCTGTGCCTAATGGCAAATACCAGTGTTTGAATATGCTAACAGAAATGTTTTTCTACTTCTTCAAGATAGAGTACTTAATGTAATTGGTAAACCAAATGATACCTAGCACTCCACTGTAATGCGCTACTTTACATGTAAATTATATTTTCAAGCACCATATTTTTTCTCAATTGTGATTAATCCTTGAAATAAAGTGGGAGGGCGAAGCAGCTAGTTTGTTTTTAATGATACATTCCTCCTTTGGGAAAGATTAACTATGCACAACTTTGTTGAATTTAGCAATTTACAATGAATTGTTGAGTTGTCTCTGGAGACCAATTCTGTTCCTTCAGGAGAGTTTGTCAGGTTACATTGTGCTCTGTTTCTCTAAAGGAAAGAAGCTGTTATCTGTCTATCTGTGGCAAGAGGTAGTAAGTTCCTTGCTACAATTTGAACTTAAACAAATCCAGCACATGAAACTAAGCTGTAATGTATTTGATGGGTGGAGAAAAGACAGAGTCAGAGAAGACAACTAATTCAAAACATGCTCTTATTTTGTGTAGTTCTGGTTTGCATGTCAGAATTTCAGATTGTATTCAGTGTTGGGTCTCATTCCTATCTGCCTGTCTGTCACATGCTCTTAGCTGGTCTTTAGCTTTGTTGGTTGCCCTGCCTCCTCTTCCTGCTCTTTCCCTTTTTCAGATTGCACGCAGGTATTTATGACTTGATTAATTCTGCTAAAAGACCTGTTTGCTGTCTTCTGAACCTCTTAAGTCCCACAGGAGGAAAGTGGGAATGTGTGGTAATATCTAGCTTAATCTCTGCAGGTGAGGGGAGAAGCATCTGTGCAAATGTTGGGGATTCTTGTGGGAAACTATGGTGGATTCTTGCTGGCTGAATATTTTTTTGTGTGGAGTCAGTAGAAAACACCTCACAAAATATTTCAGATTAGTGGGGAAACACTGTCACTTGGGAGTGCTGCTGGGCCCTTTTTTGGGAGAGGGAATACTAGCAGAGGGTGCTGGAGCAGTGGGATGTAACAGTGTGTGGGCTCAGAGATGCTGCTGCAGCCTTTTAAAGGTTATTTAGTGGAAGAGCTTAATGGATAATGATCAAGTGCAACAAGATTTACATATTCAATTTAGCGTGTTATGCAGCAGTGTCATAGCCTTCCTTCACTCCAGCACAAAAAACAAAAAATGATTTCCTAGCACTGAGAGTGTTGATGCTCCTTCTCGTGCCAGGTGTTGCACTGTGTGTGTGATCTGCAGTGATGGAGTGGGTGGTTTGGTTTGGTGGATACGTTTGTTTTTGGGTTTTTTTTGCTAAAACTGTACTGAGAGCTGGCATTTGAACTAGGAATGGTGGTGAATGAAAATGCTCCCCATCCTTTTTATTAAAAACTACTGAAAATTAGTATTGTGTATGTTGGACTGATGGGGAATGACAAATTCACCAACCAAAGGTTTGAATTCAGACTGTTAGAAATGAAAGTGTATCTATCTTTCTACTGACTGAAGGAATATAATAAATGTAAATAGATCTGCTAACCTGTGTTCCCCTGCCTGGGTTTTGACTCTGTATTTCACAAGTGTGAAAGTATTTGGATGTCAAGTGTATCATGCGAAGTACAAGAGAGAAATAACGTTGGTTTTTTTCTGTCTCTTCCTCTCCACGTTTCCCAAAACTGCAGCCACAGGAATAAGTCTTCAGGCTGGCCTCACCCTTCAGGGACCTGGAGCTTGAACCAGGGGACACCTTATGGATGGGAGATGACGGCAAACAGAGATGGAAGAGACTACTTCATCAGGTAAGTGGGCAGAGTGAGCTGTGCAGTGTGTGGCACAGCACTGCAGCCCTGCTCTCAACAGTATTGCCTTGGAATCCTAATTCCTGCTTCAGCCCTACACAGTTAATGTTCACTGGTTTGATTTATGGCACAGGGATACCTCAGACTGTGCTTTACTGCACTTTGCTTTGGTACTTGGTTACTTCATTTGCTCAAGAGAATGCTGATAATATAAGGACCTGTAATTCTTTGAAGAATTACAAGTAAGGTCATTAACAAAAGATAAATAAAAAATAAAATTGCCATGTTTAAAGAATGAGGCAGAAGGTCAGTTCTGACTGAGACTTCCAACTCTCCTACATCTCTGCCATGTGACGTCTTTTGGTTTGTCTAACAATTATGCTGGTAATGAGAAAGTGTATGTTTTGATCCTGCATAGTAAATATAGTAATTCTTAGCTTTTCCACAGCTCTGGGTTTTTTTTTACCTCTGGGTTGAAAAATATATGTCAGTGTGTATGATAAATTGTAAACATAATTGGATTTACTTTTCCCATTGAAAACTGTGCATAATTATTCTTTAAAATCGCTGAGGTGGCTTGGATAAAATACATTTTGCCGTTCTAGAAAATGTACTCTTAGATGTCTTTGGAACTTCTTCACTAAAAAAGGGTGATGGTAGTGAGTTAGCAGAACCATTGGCTGCTTGGCATTCATTGCTTTAGCTTACATTTCATTTTTAAGGTTAGCATTTTGATTGGGTTCCTGTGAAGTTTTTTTTTTCATTATTATTTCATTTTTGTTTTTATCAACCTATTTAGAAACTTGGAGGTACTTGAAAAAGTCATGGATGAGAATTAGAATTCTTTTGACACAGAGTAGAAGGATCAAACTTATTTTTAATTGACTGTTAAAAGTCCTTAATTCTCTCAAGGTCCTTCAACTGCAAAAAAAGAATTGTAAAGCATAAGAATGAAGATCCCTGATACTGTGCTTTGCTTTCCTAGCCCTTTTGTCCACGGAGTGTGCCTTGGCTTCCTAGGAGGCATTTGCTTTTGGAGCCAAAGCAAGATTTGTAGCAGCCTGGTGACCTGAAGGCTTTCAAGATTTAGAGCAATTTCAGACCTGTCCAAATTGGAACAAATTTTCTGGGTTAATGAGGGCTCAGAAGCTGACTTTGAAATGTCAGTTTCTTGCTTCAACAAGTATTTGTCATGCTTCGGATGTCTGAAAGATGGACAATGTGAAGCTGAATGCCAGGCACAATATAACTGTGTTAGCATAGGTTTTGTGCCTGAGTTAATTAGGCTTATGAAGAAGTATAGGTGAGCCTCCAAAGTACTGTGCAGATGTGAGACTGTTTATGTTACTTGTTAGTGAAAAGATCTGCACGTCTCATTTTCTGTAGACTGTTGATATGTTCTCCTCTGTGCGAATGAGATTCATCTGAAGGATTAATATCCTGATTCTGAGGATGGGCACTACATTTGATTCCTCCTCTTTTCTCACTGGTCACATAATGGGATGCTGCACTTGTGTAGCTGTCAACAGCTGTAGCTTACAAAATGCAGTGCCTTAGTACTCATTAATTTTGCAGTTTGGGAATGTTTACTAACCCTCTGTAGCTAATGATTATTTTGATAATTTTTTGGAATGGCTTTTAGTACCGTAAAGTGCCACATCCCTCTCTTAAATTGAGAAAACTGCATCTAGGAAAAAAAATCCATAACAGGGAGTGGCAAATTATGCCTTAAGTAATATTAGGCCTATGGTTGTCTTGTTGGGGTGGTTGTTTTGGGTTTTTTTTCTCATGCTCTTACAAGGTGCTTGTTTTTCATTCTCTTTTGGGCTTTGGTCTTCCTTCCATTTTTCTCTGCGTGTGGATAGCAGACTACTTGGGAAAAAATAGTCTGCTCTGAGGGGTTAAGAGCATGAGGTCTCTGAAGAAGCTGATTTGTAGCAGCCTTTGATGTTTTGTGCCAGACTTTCCAACCTATGGGAATCTCTGAGCAGTTTCAGGTGCAAGTTGAACACTGCTACATACCTACACATTGTGTGGTTTATAGTACATATTCCTGAATCAAATGTTTTAAAGCAAAAGCATTGGCTATAGCACGTGCACAGATGTGTTTCCAGAGTAGTAATGCATCTTACATGAAATGACACTCCCCAGGAATGCATTAAAAGCCAGTACTTTTGGAAACAGAATGAAGCCAGGAAACCATTTGGAGCCACGTACTGCTGCGCCGAGTCACCAGCCATCCACCATTGCCAGGGAACATCAGCCCAGATGGCTACTATGATGTGACTGGGTAGTTCCATGACATATATCTTGGTTTTAGAAGGATGACCAAAGGCTAGCTAGAACCAGTGACTTGTCAGCGATTCCTCTGTGGAGGTGTACATAGTATCTGTCCTTACAGTGACTGTTACTTGGCAGAGAAGCTCTCTCTGGCTTTCAAAACAACTGCTTTTGCAAATACTACATGAGACTACATAAATAAAAACAGAATTTAATTTTCTTTCCTTCATTTTTCACACCTAGATTTTAGGAATGATATAGTGAGATGATTGTTGACAGTTATGCCAATAAAGACAGGAGAGAGATCAGCGAGACAGCATTTCTTATTGTCTCTAAGGCTTTTTATAGCCATGCAGATTAACAAATTGCATCACACTGAAGGAGAAAAAGCAATTCAAATACTTTGCTTGGTTTTGATTAAAGATGTATAAACCAGGTATTATCACAATGGAATGTATGCATGAGTTCTGTACAAGGAAGTAACATAATTCATAGCAACATTAACTGCTTTTTAGTTAAATAATTTACTTTGTGCCATATGTACATATCCATTGAACTGCAAGCAGACATATTGTAATTTTGAAATTGTGGGAGGAATAGAGAATCCAGGAGAATCTTCTGGTGAAATGAAATGTAATTATATAGTGTTGGTGCAAATGCTTTAGGCATGAATGGGAAGAGATGTTTATTCTTTCTGCTGAAGCAAATTTGATTTCTTTCAAATCTCTGAAAGTCCTTACGACATGAGCTAATCAGGGGCAGCTTCCATCGCCAGGCAGTGCTTTTGTAAAAGTGTGAGAAGAATCTCTTATCAAAATATTTTCAGATGTTGCTATCAATTCATTATCTCTTCTGTACAGATGACACAACCAGGGTCATTTTGCAAACCTCTAAAATATTTTTTCTCAAGTTTAGGCCATGGTAAATTAAAGTTTCAGAACTTCACCCATTCCCTTTTAACTTGCCCCTTTTACTTGACATAGCATTATGAGATAAGTAATACATTTCGGTATGGGAGGATGACAATCATCTAGTATCTTTCCAGCATGTTTCTGTACTCCACAAGCTGTATTAAGCTGTAATTTTAATATGAAATAATTTGAATACAGTATATTTAACCACTTTAAAGTCCTAGATGTTTTATTTGCATTTATTATATAAATTATAAATGCTGTGTAGTATATGATTATGAGAAATTCTGTAACATTGATTTGAATAAAAGCATGACACTTATTAAAAAATATTTTGGTGTGAATATAGCATTTCAGGGAGACAGTATATGGAGCAGAAGGTTTTGGCTGATTTTGTATACAAAAGGTTTAGACTCATGGCAATTTTAGCTTCTTATTTTTGCCACTGCTGTGATCTTACTGATTTTTGGACCTCTACAAGGCAATCTTGCTGCTTGTCAGATCTGGAGGGAAGTTGATAGAAGGAAATAAACTGGCAAAAGCTAATAAAAAGTCAATCTTATGGAGAAAGCAATAAATTTTATGTCGATTTTGCTCTGAGCCAGTCCTTTGCATGGTCTGATGAAGTTGCAGAATAGTTGAGTATGGAAGAATCCTCTGAAGGTCAACCTGTCCAGCCTCCTGCTCAGACCACAGCTAATACCAGGTGATGAGGAGCATTGCTGCCACACTGAAATATCTGACTGATTTGAGAATAGGGTTGCAACAGAGTTGTCTTAAGCTGCCCTGCAGCTGCACTTCAAGGGGCAAGTAGAAGTAACATTTGCTGCCTTAAAAAGTCNGTATATGGAGCAGAAGGTTTTGGCTGATTTTGTATACAAAAGGTTTAGACTCATGGCAATTTTAGCTTCTTATTTTTGCCACTGCTGTGATCTTACTGATTTTTGGACCTCTACAAGGCAATCTTGCTGCTTGTCAGATCTGGAGGGAAGTTGATAGAAGGAAATAAACTGGCAAAAGCTAATAAAAAGTCAATCTTATGGAGAAAGCAATAAATTTTATGTCGATTTTGCTCTGAGCCAGTCCTTTGCATGGTCTGATGAAGTTGCAGAATAGTTGAGTATGGAAGAATCCTCTGAAGGTCAACCTGTCCAGCCTCCTGCTCAGACCACAGCTAATACCAGGTGATGAGCAGCATTGCTGCCACACTGAAATATCTAACTGATTTGAGAATAGGGTTGCAACAGAGTTGTCTTGTCTTAAGCTGCCCTGCAGCTGCACTTCAAGGGCAAGTAGAAGTAACATTTGCTGCCTTAAAAAGTCATACCTTTTTGATTCCTATTACTGTTTGATTCCTAAGGAATGAGGTACTTTGGTATTTTCATGGATCTGGTTTCTGTCATTCAAATAAAGACCAGAAAATGCGAAATAAAATTAGCTGAAAGGAAGTGTAGCCCTTCCTAGGGCTTAAAGCAACACTGGTTCCACTAAAGTGTAGTTAGTTATTAGATTCTCAAGACAGAAGGGTCTGTTAGGTCAGCTTATTGCCATATCCTTGTTTACGAGAGGTGCTATTGGTTGTGTTTATTTTGCTTTATTATTTTTATTGGTTCTGCTTACTTACTCTTGCTATTGCCTGGGAGACAATGATGGGGTCTGTCCGTGTTTCCACTTTGGTTTGCTCCCTATTTGACTCCAAGGAGCCTGACCATCTGTACTTTGTGCATATTAGCTTGCTTCTGTGCTCCAGTCTGGAACAAACTGAGCAAACAGTTGGGATCCCAGGCAAGAAATTAAAGGAAGTACACCCAGAGATCGAAGCCTGCAGCATTATTACTGCTTGGCTTGAAACCACAGGTCAGTCTCCAGAGTGCACAGCAGAGCTGAGAGAGACCTACTTGTCAGAAGTCTTTCTAAATCTTATTTATGTTAATATGCTGTGGTTGCTAGAGCAGTTGAAACAACCAGGTGACCCACCTCGTGGATGAGGGAAATTCTGAGGGTGTAGCCTGCTTGGACTTAAGCAAAGTCTTTGATACTGTCTCCCATGGCATTGTCATGGAAAAGCTGGCAGCCCACATCTTGGACAGGTGCACTCTTGACTGGATTAAAAACCGCCTGTATGGCTGAGCCCAGAGAGCAGTAGTGAATGGTATCACATCCAATTGGAGGCCAGTCACTAGTGGGGTTCCTCAGAGCTCAGTACTGGAGACAGTCCTGTTTAATATCTTTATTGATGATTGGGATGAGGGGATTGAGGGCACCCTCAGTAAGTTCACAGACCACACTAAGTGGGGTGGGAGGGTTGATCTCCTGGAGGGTTGGAAGACTCTGCAGAGGGATCTGGATAGGCTGGATCAATGGGCTGAGGCCAATGGTGTGAGGTTCTGTTGAGGAGTACTCTCAGTGCAGGTAGCTCAGTGTGCAGCTGCAGTGTGAGCTGCAGGTTGAGCTCTGTGGGGAGGGAGCTGGCACCACAGGCAAGAGGCCATGAACCACCAACCCTTTGCATAACAAAGGGCATGGGTACCTGTGGCCCAGCCAGGTGACCAGACACTCAGAGACACAGCAGGAGC
>VZTH01015480.1:3997-64123 GCA_013397815.1 Aleadryas rufinucha | reverse complement strand
GCAAGTAGAAGTAACATTTGCTGCCTTAAAAAGTCATACCTTTTTGATTCCTATTACTGTTTGATTCCTAAGGAATGAGGTACTTTGGTATTTTCATGGATCTGGTTTCTGTCATTCAAATAAAGACCAGAAAATGCGAAATAAAATTAGCTGAAAGGAAGTGTAGCCCTTCCTAGGGCTTAAAGCAACACTGGTTCCACTAAAGTGTAGTTAGTTATTAGATTCTCAAGACAGAAGGGTCTGTTAGGTCAGCTTATTGCCATATCCTTGTTTACGAGAGGTGCTATTGGTTGTGTTTATTTTGCTTTATTATTTTTATTGGTTCTGCTTACTTACTCTTGCTATTGCCTGGGAGACAATGATGGGGTCTGTCCGTGTTTCCACTTTGGTTTGCTCCCTATTTGACTCCAAGGAGCCTGACCATCTGTACTTTGTGCATATTAGCTTGCTTCTGTGCTCTAGTCTGGAACAAACTGAGCAAACAGTTGGGATCCCAGGCAAGAAATTAAAGGACGTACACCCAGAGATCGAAGCCTGCAGCATTATTACTGCTTGGCTTGAAACCACAGGTCAGTCTCCAGAGTGCACAGCAGAGCTGAGAGAGACCTACTTGTCAGAAGTCTTTCTAAATCTTATTTATGTTAATATGCTGTGGTTGCTAGAGCAGTTGAAACAACCAGGTGACCCACCTCGTGGATGAGGGAAATTCTGAGGGTGTAGCCTGCTTGGACTTAAGCAAAGTCTTTGATACTGTCTCCCATGGCATTGTCATGGAAAAGCTGGCAGCCCACATCTTGGACAGGTGCACTCTTGACTGGATTAAAAACCGCCTGTATGGCTGAGCCCAGAGAGCAGTAGTGAATGGTATCACATCCAATTGGAGGCCAGTCACTAGTGGGGTTCCTCAGAGCTCAGTACTGGAGACAGTCCTGTTTAATATCTTTATTGATGATTGGGATGAGGGGATTGAGGGCACCCTCAGTAAGTTCACAGACCACACTAAGTGGGGTGGGAGGGTTGATCTCCTGGAGGGTTGGAAGACTCTGCAGAGGGATCTGGATAGGCTGGATCAATGGGCTGAGGCCAATGGTGTGAGGTTCTGTTGAGGAGTACTCTCAGTGCAGGTAGCTCAGTGTGCAGCTGCAGTGTGAGTTGCAGGTTGAGCTCTGTGGGGAGGGAGCTGGCACCACAGGCAAGAGGCCATGAACCACCAACCCTTTGCATAACAAAGGGCATGGGTACCTGTGGCCCAGCCAGGTGACCGGACACTCAGAGACACAGCAGGAGCCGAGGATCCCAGACTTCCCTGTGCTTACACTGTAAGGGTATAAAAGCCCAGGCTTCTGTTTTTTGGAGTCCCTCCTCGGAGGCATCCAGCTTGAGCTGTTATTTTGTTAGTGCACCATGATTAAATTATTCTAAGCATCGAGACTGTGAGACTCTGCTATGGGAAACTTGGGATCGAGCTGGTAAGAAAACCCAGTCTGACTGTGAGTGTGGGGTGTGTAGCTGTGAAGGGGCCTTGGTCTCAGCTTAGGTGGTGTGAATATGACAGAGTGACTCCTGGATGGTCAGACAGGGACAGTTGAACAAGTCCAAGTTGCTGGGTCCTGCACTTCAGTCACAACATCCCCTGCAGCACTACAGGCTTAGGGAGAGTGGTTGGAAAGCAGGCCAATGGAAAAGGACCTGAGGGTGTTGGTTGACAGTAGGCTGAACATGAGCCAGTGTGTGCCCAGGTGGCCAAGAAGGCCAACAGCATCCTGGCTTGGATCAGAAACAGCGTGACCAACAGGACTAGGGAAGTGGTTGTCCCCCTGTATTCAGCACTGGTGAGGGCACACCTCAAATCCGGTGTTCAGTTCTGGGCTCCTCACTTCAGGAAAGACACTGAGGTGCTGGAGCATGTCCAGAGAAGGGCAACAGAGCTGGTGAAGGGTCTGGAGAACTGAATCATATGAGGAGCTGCTGAGGGGGCCTGGAGAAAAGGAGACTGGGGAGGCATTACCACTCTTCTCAACTATCTGAAAGAAAGTTGTAGCAAGAGGAGGGGTCGGCCCCTTCTCCCAAGCAACTAGTGACAGAACGAGAGGACACAATCTCAAGCTGCACTAGGGGAGGNCTGTTAGGTCAGCTTATTGCCATATCCTTGTTTACGAGAGGTGCTATTGGTTGTGTTTATTTTGCTTTATTATTTTTATTGGTTCTGCTTACTTACTCTTGCTATTGCCTGGGAGACAATGATGGGGTCTGTCCGTGTTTCCACTTTGGTTTGCTCCCTATTTGACTCCAAGGAGCCTGACCATCTGTACTTTGTGCATATTAGCTTGCTTCTGTGCTCTAGTCTGGAACAAACTGAGCAAACAGTTGGGATCCCAGGCAAGAAATTAAAGGACGTACACCCAGAGATCGAAGCCTGCAGCATTATTACTGCTTGGCTTGAAACCACAGGTCAGTCTCCAGAGTGCACAGCAGAGCTGAGAGAGACCTACTTGTCAGAAGTCTTTCTAAATCTTATTTATGTTAATATGCTGTGGTTGCTAGAGCAGTTGAAACAACCAGGTGACCCACCTCGTGGATGAGGGAAATTCTGAGGGTGTAGCCTGCTTGGACTTAAGCAAAGTCTTTGATACTGTCTCCCATGGCATTGTCATGGAAAAGCTGGCAGCCCACATCTTGGACAGGTGCACTCTTGACTGGATTAAAAACCGCCTGTATGGCTGAGCCCAGAGAGCAGTAGTGAATGGTATCACATCCAATTGGAGGCCAGTCACTAGTGGGGTTCCTCAGAGCTCAGTACTGGAGACAGTCCTGTTTAATATCTTTATTGATGATTGGGATGAGGGGATTGAGGGCACCCTCAGTAAGTTCACAGACCACACTAAGTGGGGTGGGAGGGTTGATCTCCTGGAGGGTTGGAAGACTCTGCAGAGGGATCTGGATAGGCTGGATCAATGGGCTGAGGCCAATGGTGTGAGGTTCTGTTGAGGAGTACTCTCAGTGCAGGTAGCTCAGTGTGCAGCTGCAGTGTGAGTTGCAGGTTGAGCTCTGTGGGGAGGGAGCTGGCACCACAGGCAAGAGGCCATGAACCACCAACCCTTTGCATAACAAAGGGCATGGGTACCTGTGGCCCAGCCAGGTGACCGGACACTCAGAGACACAGCAGGAGCCGAGGATCCCAGACTTCCCTGTGCTTACACTGTAAGGGTATAAAAGCCCAGGCTTCTGTTTTTTGGAGTCCCTCCTCGGAGGCATCCAGCTTGAGCTGTTATTTTGTTAGTGCACCATGATTAAATTATTCTAAGCATCGAGACTGTGAGACTCTGCTATGGGAAACTTGGGATCGAGCTGGTAAGAAAACCCAGTCTGACTGTGAGTGTGGGGTGTGTAGCTGTGAAGGGGCCTTGGTCTCAGCTTAGGTGGTGTGAATATGACAGAGTGACTCCTGGATGGTCAGACAGGGACAGTTGAACAAGTCCAAGTTGCTGGGTCCTGCACTTCAGTCACAACATCCCCTGCAGCACTACAGGCTTAGGGAGAGTGGTTGGAAAGCAGGCCAATGGAAAAGGACCTGAGGGTGTTGGTTGACAGTAGGCTGAACATGAGCCAGTGTGTGCCCAGGTGGCCAAGAAGGCCAGCAGCATCCTGGCTTGGATCAGAAACAGCGTGACCAACAGGACTAGGGAAGTGATTGTCCCCCTGTATTCAGCACTGGTGAGGGCACACCTCAAATCCGGTGTTCAGTTCTGGGCTCCTCACTTCAGGAAAGACACTGAGGTGCTGGAGCATGTCCAGAGAAGGGCAACAGAGCTGGTGAAGGGTCTGGAGAACTGAATCATATGAGGAGCTGCTGAGGGGGCCTGGAGAAAAGGAGACTGGGGAGGCATTACCACTCTTCTCAACTATCTGAAAGAAAGTTGTAGCAAGAGGAGGGGTCGGCCCCTTCTCCCAAGCAACTAGTGACAGAACGAGAGGACACAATCTCAAGCTGCACTAGGGGAGGATCAGGTTGGACCTCAGGAAGAATTTCTTCATGGAAAGGGTTTTTAAACTTTGGAACAGGCTGCCCAGGTGGAGTCATCATCCCTGGAGGCGTTCAAGAAATGACTCTACGTGGCAGTTAGTGCTATGGTCTAGTTGGCAGANCCTGGAGAAAAGGAGACTGGGGAGGCATTACCACTCTTCTCAACTATCTGAAAGAAAGTTGTAGCAAGAGGAGGGGTCGGCCCCTTCTCCCAAGCAACTAGTGACAGAACGAGAGGACACAATCTCAAGCTGCACTAGGGGAGGTTCAGGTTGGACATCAGGAAGAATTTCTTCATGGAAAGGGTTTTTAAACTTTGGAACAGACTGCCCAGGTGGAGTCATCATCCCTGGAGGCGTTCAAGAAATGACTCTACGTGGCAGTTAGTGCTATGGTCTAGTTGGCAGAGGTGGTAATCAGTCAAAGGTTGGACTTGTGGAGGTCTTTTCCAACCTAAATGATTCTGTGTCACATCATATTTTGATATCTTGGGTGCCTTGTTTTTTACTAGTGCTTTTGTATTTAGTAACAAAACATTCTTCTAGACCTCTTCCAGGTGCATGTGGCAAGCTTAATTCTTTTCTCTGAGATATGTTATCCTGCTCCATGATTTTTGGCTTGTGAAATCATTACATTTAGGTTGTCCTTGTTTGGCTTAGCAGCTATGCTATTCCTGAAACATGAAATTCTTAAATGTCAGCTTTTGCCCTGTACAGAAAATAGAGGTAACATGTTTCTGTCCTTTGATAACTAGTGTAGCTCACAACATCCTAAATTCTCAAAGCATACACAGTACAGTATTTCTTTGCAATAAAAAAAGTTATGTTATTCTTCTATACTCAAATACTTACCTAATTTTCTTTAGTAGTCTTCATCTTATTCTTTCAGTGCCTCCTGTGCTTAGAAGAGGGAACTCAGTTGTGTTTTCTGAGAGTTCACCTCTGTGCATGTTGCATGCCTTCTGTCTGGCCTGTGTGCTCCTCCTTTTACACCCAGCTGTCATAGCTGGCCAGCAATGTGGAACGGCACGACACAATCATTGGTGATATTAATGGCATATCAATCAAGCATCCTGCTTATTAAGGATCACTAATTTCTACCAGATGCAAAACTGAGGCTCACAGCCTGCTAATCAGTTTACTTCGAAATAAATAAGCATGGAAGACGATCAGATCATTCAGCATTTTTTTAAATTATTCCTTTCTTTTGTTATGTCTAGCCTACCCCAACTTTCTTGTACATGTGTTCTGTAAGTGTTTACTCTCTTGGAAGGTTCTGAAAACCATCAACGGATATAAGTAAAATATAATGAAAGCCTTGATTGCTGTTACTGTATTGTTCATCTTCCTGGGTTTTGAAAAGGCTGCTATTTTACCTTATAACTACCATAGTACATAAGGCCATAATGAAAGTTTGAAGTCACAGGAGCCACCTTCTGCCCTGTAGGTATGATGTTATATAGCACTTTATTGAGCACATCGCATTCTTTCATCTCTAAGTACAGAAACAATGTTGACTGGATTCACTGGGGATTTCTGTGGTACTCACAAAAATATGAGCAGCACAGCTGCTGCTGCTTCGTTCATGAGGGCACTCATCACTTGTGCAGGGCGCCTTTCCTTGGGGTGAGGGCTGTGAGCAGAGGCAGCCCGTGCGCCGGTTTAGTGCCTCCAGCCAAAGGCTGACTGCCGCGCGCCTCTTTGGGCATCTCCGCTCCCAGGTGAGATGCCAAGAGGAAAAAAGGCAGAGGAATCACACTCTCTGGCCCACTTATTCCCGAGTCCCTGAAAGGGACATCCAATAAGATTGAATGGCAGGCAGTTTAACAGTGATAAAAATAGTACAACCTATATAATTAGCAAATAGAACTCTCAGCTACAGGTTACAGTAAAGGCTAAAATGCTTCATAGGATTCAAATGTACATTTGAAAAGTACATTTGTAATAAGACTTTCACTATTAAATTACATAGGATTAAAAAGAAATTGGAGCAGATATAAAATCTTATGTTTCAGACAAGCGGGTGAGTCAGCTGCTGACTGCCTAGGGCTAGGACGAAACTTCCTGTATTAATCAGGTTATTCTATAATTACAAGGTTTCTTGCACCTTCCTCTGAAGCGGGTACTGAGTGCTGTCAGAGAAAGAATACTGGACCAGCAGGACAACAGGTCTGATTGGTATGGCGAGTCTTGATTTTTTCTATCTCTTTTATGTTTTTGGGTTTTTTTAAATTCCCTTGTCACTAATACGGTCGGTTGATATGAATAGTGTACTATTAGAGAAAGAGTGCTACTCTGCTTCTTTCAGACTGCATAAAAATTTGCTTTCTGTTGCTAAGGCTTTGACCTACTCAAGGACAGGATCATTTGGTGGAAGGGGGAGTGGGTCTAGAAGAGATGAGCAGCAGAAGGGATACACAAATGCAAGTGACTGTTTAAAGCAAACCTGAATAATTAGAAAGGAGAAGAAGGAAAATTATATAGCAACCTGTTTATGTCAGTGGCTTGCCTAGAGACTACTCGGGTGTGGTGAAAAAGAAAGTATTGCTAAATCAGCTCAAGCTCCTGAAAAGAGAGGATGATTTAAAAATTGTCCTTCCTTCACAAAGAGATGTTGCTCTATCCATAAATATGGCAGTCATAAATATGACAGACAAAGCGATGTTAATACTGGCTGGGATAAATTGTTGTCATAATGGAGGGAATGATAGAAAGGAGATGGTGGTTTGTGGGGTTGTTTTATTTTAACTAGAGCATGGAAAAATGGAGAGTTCATTGCATTGTAAGGCAGCTGTACCTAACCTGGTTAGTGTGCTGTAACTCAGGAGCTAGTCACAGCAGTGTGGCTCCCTCCCTCTCTTCTGGCTTGCAGTTTTTGAGTCCTCTCTGCACACACATAGAACCCTCACTGGCTGAACCAAGAGTATTTCTCACACTGGAAAGGTGAAGGGGTTATACAAGAAGGTGTGAATGTGAGTGAGATTCCTCAGAAGAGGAGAAGCTTTTGCTCAGTCATTTGCCTTGGGTTGCCTGGCTGTAATTATACCTAAGTGGAGTACAGGGAATCATACTGTGGGCCTCTGCTACATCAAACTCGATGTTTCTGAGCTTGCCCTCTGTGTTTTCTCCAAACACAGACTGGATGGGGACACCATGAAATTCAGAGAAGTACTGGATCCTGAACACTGTTACGCTTGTGTGTTTGAAGGTGGATTAGTAAGGAATAAAACTTCTGGAGCAGAACCTGTATAGGGGGAAAAAAAATCAAGGTACCCTAACCCAAGATCATAGTGTAAGTTAACACAGAGAGGTGCAAAGATTAAATCCTCACTATTGTTGGAGTACGCAGTGTTCTAGGTAGGTGTTTCATTTGGAATAACAGCATCTCATCTGTGAATTGCAGAATGTAAATGCTTTTGTAGAAGCATTGCTTTGGTACACTAAGATACCCTTCCTGGCAGTGTAAAACAAATTAATTCTTGTAAACAGTTTGTGTGAGAATGATAGCCCCAGCTGGAGTCTGCTTTTTCAAGCATCTCTCTTGTAAAACAGTGTGGTCCCTACAGAACTGAGATTGAAAGTGTCAAGTTTTGGTTCTGCAAACCCATGCAAGTGGTTGGAAGAGTGGTAGTGGTTTGTAAGAAGCTAAGTCTTATCTTGGGTCACATGCTGGAATCCCAAATGAAGCAAACACAGACTCTACATGTGAAATAAAACCAGACTCTTTAAAAATAAAGAGGGGAATACAGCCCTAGAAACACCTAAAAGGTATTTTCTGCAGCCTGTACACTGGGGCCTTAGTGGCCATGAGCTTGAAAAATTAAATAAGGCAAAGCTGTCTGATACCTGGTGATGGAACTGAGACCTTTCACAGCAAAGTCGAGGTGAAAACTTCCCTCAGAACTTCAGTTACAACATGAAGGAAAAAATGTGCTGGAGCTGGGTTATGGAGCTAGGAGAAAAAAAAAAAAAGTATGCTGTATAGTATATTGCATATAGTAACAGTATATTGCTGCTGTTTAAATTGCACTGTTCAAGTTTACCAGTTCATCATGGTGTATGTGCAGAATTTAAAACGAGTTCTTTAATGTGTTATGCCATGCCAGGAAATACCATATTGATGATACCTTTCCAGCAGACATTCATATACTAAAGAACTGCATGCTGAGGTATATGGAAGCCAGCACTTAAGAAGCCTAATTTATCCTGTTGGATTATTTTCTCTCATATTAATATATTTACAGTTTTCTCTAAAGAAAATCAAGAATAAGCCTCCAGTGAAAGGTTCTTGTCTGGACTGATATTGTAGAACAGGAAGATAATTTGTTTTAGAAAGACAAGATGATACTACCAAAATGTTACCGAATTTTAATTCTCATTTAGTTTTTAATTACCCTTCTTACAACAAAATACTGCCTAATTATACTCAAAATTCTCAGCTCACAAATATAATTCTAAGAATCCTCACATTTGTATGTTGTCATATATGTATAAGATTCAGGTAAAGAAATAGTTCAGCTGAACTTAAATTAATCTAATCACTGACAACATTATGACTCACTGCAATATTTTGAAAGCCGTTTATCTCAAGTTCTCTGGAATCCTGGACCGTTCCACAGAAGAACTTCAATTTAAAATAAACCAATCAAACTGTGTCGCTGCGCAATTAAATATCTCCATGGTAACAGGGATTAAGCATATAGGGTAAAGACCTGCTGACAGTGCAGGGATTATTTCAAATTCCTGGCTCTTCCAGCAGTAGACAAATGAATTTACATTTTCTGTATCGAACAGTGGGAGACATAAAATGGAAGTGATTGAGCTACTTCTGTGGCATCTTGGGACTTCAGACAGTATTTTCCTGACAGGGGAAGTAATTAGCTGGAATTACAAGTAGGAACTTAGCAGACAGATACAAATAAGCAGTTGCTCGTGGGATTTATTTAGCGTTTCATAATTAAAACCTGGAGAGGCATATTATTTAGGATACAAATAGCATGGAAAAATCTTGCTATAGTTTAAAAAATTTAACAGCATAATAACACCATTTCTCTTTTAATTTTTAAGTGATCTGAGGTTCACTTAGGAGAGAAGGTTATTTGTTGATCTACTATCAAGTAATATTTTTAATGTGAAATATATTGTAAAGTTATAGTGCAGATAGACACACTGATACTCAGCAAAGCCATAGGATGATGCTTTAATCAATCCTAACATATTTCTGATTCTCTCTGACTCTATTCCTAGCTTTTTCTTGTGTATTTATGAAAACTACTGGAAATGTACATCTGCTGGCATGTGTAGTTTTCAGCTTTCAGTGGTGTTGCTTAGGCTTGGTTTGTTTTTCTTTTCTCAGATTGGCTTTTGGTTTGGTTCCTAGGGACATAGAATGGTTTGGAAGAGACATTAAAGATCACTCGGTTCCAAGCCACCTGCCACATGCAGGGACACCTTTTACTAGACCATGTTGCTCAACACTGCATTCAGCCTGGCCTTGAAAACTCCCAGCAATGGGGCATCCACAACTTCTTTGGGCAACCTGTGCTTTCCAGTGCCTCACCACCCTCAGAGTAAAGAATTTCTTCCTAATACCTCATCTAAATCTAGCCTCTTTCAGGTTAAAACCATTGTTCCTTGTCCTGTCATTGAATGCCCTTGTAAAATGTCTTTCTCCAGCTCTCCTGTAGGGCTCCTTTAGGTACTGGAAGGCTTCTCTAAGGTCTCCCTAGAGCCTTCTCTTCTCCAGACTGAACAATCCCATGTCTCCCAGCCTGTCTTGACAGGAGAATTGCTCTTCTGTCAAGCTGTGGGAAGTGGAAGTGAGCTGCCCCCAAGGTGCAAACGATTCATCCTGTAGATCTTCATCCAGTATTAGGCAGATGTAAACTCTGCAGTGCTTCTGGATTCTGAATATTCTTTCAGTATTTTGAGCTCACAATATCTTGAGATAACAGGTGTATGCTTCCCACCACTAGTGCTTACTAGTTTGAGGTTGGTCTTGGAATCATGCTGTTCTCATTCTTTGTGGTAGGATGAACTTCCCACCCTTGCATAGCCGATAAGACACTTGGAAAACATTTTATGAGACCAGGTTATAGACGGATGCACAGCTGCACCTCTTCAGTCAGAGTTAGAATTTACCTAACCTGTCAGGCTACATTTTGTTGTCTGCTTTTGATTATGGGAATCCATACAGTCTTGGATGTGTTTGGTTCCCTGCTCATTTCAAGCATAACCTTAGGTCTCTGTGTGTAAATAGACTGGTTTTTTAGCTGTGCTCTTATGAAGAGATATTGCTTTAATTGTCCTAGTTGTCTGACACTCAGTTTTGTCAGCTTTATGTTAGAATGTCCTTCCTTGCACGTTAAGGTGCATTCTTTTTCTTTGCATCTTGGGATGAGAAAAGTTTGTTAAAAATTCATAATAAATACAGCAGATAAATCTAAAAGTTGTCGTAACTGGCACGTTTCTAAAGGAAGAGATGAATACTGAGCACATTTTGTAGGAATGAGTGTAGAGTGGCTGTTTATGGTGGCACTCTTTAGCCATTCAAAAAAAGCTGAAGCCTGTATTAAAGTTAGTTCCTGGCATAAATATCCAGCAAATGTAGAAGGAAGAAGTACTGAAACATTGATGAAACTTAAGGTAAAACCAGAAAGTCAGGGGTATATGGAGGAGGTGTCTCAAGAAACAACTTCAGAGATAAAGAGACAGTTTCTGAGGAGTGCTGTATTAGATAATGCAGTTCCTGGGCTTGATCAGGTGGGAACAACAGTTTTACCTGTGGTCTAAAGAGATACTTCATTTTTCTGTTCCTGCTTATAATCCCTTTTGTGCAGTGTTTTCTTCTTGCTGCTATGTTCATTGGTTTTGTTTAATCCAGTTAGTGCCTTGAGCTGGACGGAAGAGATTTGGCAAAGCCAAACTGGTAAAAAAACATTTTGGGTTGGACCATGAGGGGCTGATTCTGGCAGCTCATAGTAATGACATTTAGAGGTTTTATTGCATGATTCCTGTTGCCAACATCCAATGAGGATGCAGTTCCACCATTTTAAGAGTGTCATATGGAAGTATGTATCCCTGAGAAGGAAACCGTAAGAGCATAGCACTGGTGTTGCAGACTGACAAGTTGCAACTTTCCAATCAGGAATCTTTTAAGTTAAAATATACATATAAAAAATAGGGGTTTCAATGCCTTTAAACAGGCCAAAATTTTGGCTAGCTCTTAAAAAAGATTTGGTTCCCCACATTGTCACACTGTGACTAGCCAGAAGTTTCCAATAGGCTTTGAACAGTGCCTGGTCAGAGGAATCCCAACATCAGTATCCTCAAGCTCCATTTGAGACAGTCCTGTTAGGTTCCCTGACTAGAATTAATTAATGCAAGTGCAAGCTAATGGGCAGATCATAGAAACAGCTGCTTTCATGGCATGAGCCTTCAGGAACACTGTTCCTGAAGGAGGAGCCCTATCACCTGAACATAATGTGTAATAGCTGCACAGCTGGTTTCTCAGCCCTGCCTCTGTGACTTGCATAGGCAATTGAGCCCTGTGCCGAAAGCCGGGGCGCCGTTAGGGAGAGTGACAGGACAGGGCTTTGTGTAGAGCTGCTTGGAGGGGGAAGTTTGGTTGGATGGCTTGATTTTTTCCATAAGCTGCTTTTCCAGCAAGCTGTGCTCAGAGTGAGCTGGCATATCCGGGACAGCCTTGGAAAGAAAGGATGTCATGACTGCCTGTGCTCAGGATTTGGCAGTCTGAAATAGTTAGCCAGGCTGCAGTTAGCTTAATGGTGCTGTTATTTGACTTTGAGCTCAAATTTACTAAACCTCCAGAGAAATTTGCTCAAAAAATTTTGGTTTTTTGTCACTGGAGTTCTTTTTTTTGTTATTGTTTTGTTTGGGTTTTGGGTTTTTTGGTTCCTTGTTTTTTTTTGTTTTGGGGTTTTTTATTTGGTTGGTTTTAGTTTGCAGGGGTTTTTTTTGTTTATACTACAGGAGCACAGGAAGTCTGCCACATAAAATTGGGATTCTCATGTACTAGGTGGTTAGATTTTAATTAGCAGAGGCTAGAAAGACACTGACTTCATTCTCATTATGGGTTGCAAAGCTAAAGCATGAAAAGATTAAGTGAATTTTTTAAGGAAGGATTTACTGTCACACTCTCTCTCCTCCCCAGATCTCTGTCAGAGCTTGAGAACTGAATGTGAATTTTTTCATAACTACCATTCAGTGACAAATTAAAAAGCTAAATGATCCACATGTTGCCAGACTAAGTATTGTGCCATATTTGAAAGTCATAATGATGTTTTAATGTAAATATTAATGATAGAAAAGTGATTTTCTGTCAAGTGTTTGGCTAGATTTTCATAGAATACAGCACAAATGCTGAATGCTTCTGCTACATGGAAGAGTAAAACTTACATGTTTGCACTGATCAACCAGTGTATTATTCCCTAATGAGCTTTTAAGTTCCTTGGATTGTCTGCCATTATTAGGCTATCATAAAGGTTGGCATGGACTATCTGAAAATTTATTTGGCTTCTCAAGCAGGTTTTACAACTCAGACTGATCTTTCTGCTGCAACAGCTAAGCTGCTACTGGCACCTGACTTTGCTACTTCAAAATTATTTTGGAATAGCTTTGCAAGACAACACTTGCAAGTGGTCTATTGGCTGCATTATAGAAAGGCTGCTGCTTTCAGTAAATCTGAAAAGCATTGTTTTTACTGGAGAGCTAAATGTGGATATATATGAGACTAAGGGGGATTCTCAGGGAGAAAAAAACTTGTAGGGAGAGGAGAGAAAGGCAGCAGAAGCCAGGAGTGGTTTGTTCCAGTACCAGTTTCAAGATTAAGCATGATGGTATGGAGAAGTATGTGAGTATGAGAGACATGTATATGTGTATATACACACATACATACATCTCCTGCACTTGTACAGGGATTCTTGCTGATGCTACGAATTGTAAAAAGTGTGTTACATATTTAAAGAAGACATTTTAAATCATCTGGATTTATAGTCTAGTTTATAAAGTCACAAATCTTTCAGTGATATGCATGCCCCTGATACAAGAGAAGCATAATTAGCTGAATAACCACATCCATAAATACATTGCCAAAAAAGCAACAAATGTGTAAGGAAAGGTTAAAAGGACTGACCAACATCAAGAACTTCTTGAAAAGCAGAAACTAAAGGGCTGTAATGAAGTTTGCAGAAGTGTAGCAGGAGTTAGTTCTTACAGTGGCTCTTTTTCCTTGTAAAAGAGGAATGGGGGACCTCTGTGTAAAGAACACAGACAAACACAGTAAAACTCAAAGACGTGATTAAGGATTAATAACAAAATCTTCCCAATGATCTAAAAGGAAGTGTTCAAATGACTGAGGAATCTCGATTTATTAGCTGATTTGCTGAGAGACATTGAAGTTCCGTCATTTGGATATGCCACTGGAAAATGCTGTTGTAGAGAGAGGGAAATAGTATTTATTGCAGATAGACATGTTTGAGAGGGGGAATTCAAACTGTAACAAATGCAGAAACTACTGTTAGGGTGGTTTTGGTGAGGGAAAAAATGAGACAAGACAAGAACACATAGATTTGTCTAATAACAGCAAAAGTAAGATCAAGAGGGAATAAACACCAGGAAGAAATAAGAAATGTTTAAAACAAAAAGTAATTTGTGGCAAAAAACTAAAGGCCCTATACATTTGAATTGCAAGAGAGAAGACCCTTAAAGTTTAGACCAGTGGAGCTCATTTCCAAGTTTGCAGTCAGAGCACTGGATTGAGTAATCCAAAATGTATTTACACTGATTATTGGTAAATATTTGAAGGATATAGGACACAGTTTATATGATAGATTGTAAAATAGCAAGGGATTGGAGATGGTGGCAAACCAGATCATTCCCATTCCTGTTTTCCTGTGAGTCAAGTGACACTTTACTTCTTTCTTTCTGTAGAACATGAAATCTAAGCAACACATTTGCAAAACAGACTTAATCCACTATATGCCCTTAGAACCTTTTGCAAATATTAATGAAACATATTTAATTATCTCTGTTAGACAGATTACTCAAGGCAATTTAGATTGCCACATAAAAAGTGGAATGAAGATCTGTGGTTTTAGTTACCATATGGGTAATAAAAATACTTGAATGGGATGATTTTCAGGGAGATACCATTTGACCAGGCTTTTGGATAACTGGATAAATGCTCTTTTCTAAATGTTGTCACAGAATGATGAATAAGTCTATTTTAAAAAATGCTTTCGTTGAAAGCTAGGAGAGGAAATATTTTTTCCTGAAGTGTTTATACATAGTATCAGCAAATGTTTTTCTTTTTCTGGAAAACGGGCATTATCATCAATCTTATTAAAGTATAAAACATGGAAGTAGTCTGCAAATATAAGGACAAGTTAAAGGACTATTTCTTATTGGAAGTTTTGAGTTTTACACTGTTTTCTGATAACAACCAGGATTAGTTATTAACTTCATTGGGATATGCTGGTTGTCCTCTTCTGCCTACGTATCTAAAAAAGCAATTGCTAGTATCTGATACAATTTTTTCGAAACAACATTTAGGGAATCCTCTTGCTTGTGTGAACTTCTGCATAACTGTGGTAAATATGTGTGGTATTTTTGAGTGAGCAGACTTGTGCTGCCAATAATATAAATGGTAGTGCTTTAGAAGTGTGCTGGTTAGACATCTCTTCAGAGAAACAAAGCCCAGCAATTTGAATTCATTTGGCAAGCATATGGCACAAGTTGCCAAAGCCTCCGTAGTTCAGGCAACCTGTGTAATAATCAACTTCTTAGTCTAATGCTACAAGTTACCGTCACGCAGGTTAGTTTTGGGGTTTGATGGTTTTATTGGTTTGTTTTAAAGACTGGCTTTTTATTTTCAGTGTTCAGTATCAATAGCACACTATTCCTGGCATTTAGAGACAACAGTTTCCTTGAACAGGCTATCAACGATTTGCCATGTTGTGGCACAGACCCTACAGTACCTACCACAACTACCCAATACAAGGAAATATAGATATAAAGTAGTGTCAAACAAGTGTTGGCATTGGAGCAAGGCAAGGCTACATATATCCAGAATGTTCTGGTGGATATTTTACCTGCTTCATCAGACCTCCTTTCTGACTGGTCCGATGTCTCTTTCCCTCCTTATCCTAATGTATACAATACTAATGCTCTTTATGAGTTCTCAGACATATATATGTTATTGTTTCAATCAAAGAAGAACAACTAAAATAATGCTAGTCAAATGTAGAAAATGTTTTAAGAGAGGACATCTAGATCAGAAGGGATTCCTCCCATCCTGGTCTGATAGCACCAGGCTGCTGCAGTCCCCTGTACCGTGGTCCAGCTCACCATGAGGCTGAGCATGCAATCCCCATGACTGCACACACACACGCTCCGGACTGGCACAGATCACCACCAGGATCATACATACGGGCAACCAGTGCCTCTGCAGGCACCAAATCAACACAAACAGCCCACACATGAACAAGACCAGTACAAACAGCCTGATCCTGTTGTTCTTATGCATCAGCAATTGGATCTTGCATGTCAGGTGCTTGCTACTGAGTCATGCATGCACATGCACACACAACCTCCCCATATTTGTGCAGAAGTGGGTCTCACCAGTACCTGATCCACACCTATGGTCTTCCCCACAGCAGATCCTTGTCTCTAGTCTCTCCAGTGCCATGCTCCAGATTACTTTTCCCCATTGGTTCCACTTCCATAACATCTGCATCTAAATCTGGTGTTTGTTAACCATCACCTAGATGCCATTAGCCTTACATAGTAAGACCAATACAGTCCCCTTGGCACTGTTGGCCTGGCAAGTTGAGTCCCCCAAGGGTTGACTGTGCTCCTCTCAAACGTGGTGATCTTCCACATGGTTCCCACTCACCTGCCCATGACACGCAGCCAGCCCTCCCTGTGCTCTCTGTCACTTGTGGCACTTCTCACTCTGCTGTTTGTTACAGCTGGCTGTTTCTCTTGACGTGCTTTCTAGTTCTTCTTGGTTGATTAGCTGCACCTTAATCTCTGTGTGCATCAAAAAAAAGAAAGTAAAAATGATCCATTATGAAAACAGACGTTGCTGTGTTTACTGCATAGTCCCAAGAACTGTCAATTCCAAATTCTATGAATCAACCTCTGGGAAATAAAAGGGGGCACAACATATCACAAGTTAGAACAAGAGTTTTGCTCACCATTTTTTCGGTGATGTTTGGATTCTAATTTAGCATTACAACTATTGTATTTTAATTCTTTCTAGCAGTACTTCAGGAACTTTAATATTTTTATGTCCTTTCTCGACAGTAAATGAAGATTGTTGTCTAAGCCAGATATTGTAGATTTATAAAAAGCTATACTGCTTTATGTGTGTTAAAAAATCTTGGAAAAACTCGAATGAAATTATCAAGTTCTTCATGATTTCATTCCTTTTACAAGGGCTGCTGAATACCTCTCATCAGCAGACCCTTTTTAGCTATTTATAACTTTACATGCTTTCCTTGACTGAGGTGAAAAGTTTTGATCCCATCTCTTTTCTGAGACCTAATTGATATTTTGTAAAATGTCTTTCCTTTCCTTGAGAAACAGAAGTTGCTTTGCCAAAGTGCATTACAAAGCTTGATTCCCAGTGTTTGAGACAGATGTTTGAAACATGACCCACACATCCCCTTGCAACCAGGGCTGTAATTTATGTTGTTGCTGTGAAGTTCTCCCATTTTAAGAGCCTTCTGAAAATTTTGGAAATTGCCAGAAACTCAGAAGAAGCAGTAGTGCCCATGCAGTGTGTCCAAAAATCACATAGCTAAAAAGAAGTATGCTGATNGGTATATAAAAAGCAAAAAAAAACATCGTGGCATCAATAGTGACTGCTGGGCATCAGAATGGAGAGCTGAGGAGGAAGCTAGGTAAAAATATGGACAACACAATTTGAGAAGTGTATGAGTGGCAGGACTTGGTTTAACTGAGTTTAACAGGACAGTCATTAGGAACTATGAGAGGAGGAGGATTAGGTGGAGAAAAATTGATCTCACAAGGAGATGGGAGCCAGAAAGATGGAGGACAGGGAAGGTAACAAATGACATCTGTAATCTTTTTGCAACACAGCGTCACTGACTCATGATCTGGTTATGACCTGTAATAATCCTTGCTATTGTTCTGCTGGTTTTATTACAAATATTTTGCTTATGAATTCTCTGTACTTACGCCTGTCAGATGGATAGGAGCATTAAGTCTGCAACATGAATGTTAATATTTTATTTTGTCAAATGTCCAAACCACTTAGCCATGTGTTATTTGCACATATATATTGCTTACATTATTAAAACATTTTTAGAGTTCAGGACTGACATACTTAGGTATTAAAACATTTTTAGAGTTCAGGACTGACATGAGTTAAGTATTGCAGTTCTTGCTAACTGAATTAAAATTTGTCTTAAAAAATTATATTATTTAGTTATCCTGAAATGTGGCTGCTAGTAGTTAGTTCTAAAGTATTCATTTCATGCTGTGTTGCTGACTTTCACAGAGGTGTTATTAGTGTTTTAATTATGTATATCATTGCCACTGTCAATATGAGACCACAGATGAATGCAATATAGCTCGCCGGCACAGACTGCATTTGTGTTCTGTATTATTGTAGACCTTCAGTAATATAATTCTACAAAATCTGCTGTTGAATTTAGACATTAGTTGTCATCATAGGAAATAAAGAGAAGATTCTCTGCCATAAGTCAGGTTGGCTTCATTAATGTCAGCAGAGCCTCACTGATTTACACCAACAGAAATGACACAAAAGCACTTACTATATTTTACTGCTTCTCCCATCAGTTGCACTATTACAGTGTTTCATGAGTTCTAGAATAACAGTTCTTTTTCTCTTTTTTTCCATCTTTTCCTTTCTGTGCTTTCATTGTTTTGTCAGCCACTTGAGCTCAAAAATACTCTTACCTAGTTAGAGTAAGTGTAGAAAAAGGTTTGATATTTTGGTGTTTGTCCATAGCTGTCATGGAAGCATTTCAATTTTCATTTTTTCCTTAGAGATAGTAGTCAAAGTGTGCTTTGGGCTTTTGTGAATGAGAAGCTGGCTGCCTGTAGCTTTTCTGGCTTCATTCTGCAATCATCTACACATAAATGTTTATGGATGTGAATAGATGTCCTGTCAGCCCCGTAGCAGAACCCAAACTGCAAGTAATTGAGCTTAATAAGGCCTACTGAGTTCATTATGGGGACCTTGATGCATTTCTCTGACCATTATGGGGTAATTTTTCTGGATCAGGGTCTCGGTTATGAGTCAGGAAAAAAAAAAAGGCCGAGTCAAAAACCAGGGTTCTCCCTGCACTGCACAGTGAGTTGCTGTGAATCCTGTGATCAATGCACTCCAGTCAGCCTTAAGTGAGCTTGCACGGGTACCAGTACAGATCTTGCTATGGCAGCCTCAAGTTTTGGCTGGTGTGAAGTTGGGCAGGTTGAACCTGTGCTGTGCTATGCTCTGCAATGCAGCAGCTGGGCTTCCCACAGCACCCAAGTGCACTGTCTGAAAGCTGTATAGATTTCAGACTTCTCACAGCTCACTACTCAAGTATTCACTTTTATAGATAGTTGTCTTTAGTGATGGACTCAGATTTTCAGCCTGACCTATCTTCTGATGGAAGTACTCTCTAGGGATGTAGTAGTCCTTTCTGCATGGGAGAATCTCATACATTTTGTTGCAGTTAACAGCCTTCATCTTGTATTCCTGGTTTGTATCAGCAATAACATGGCCTGCAGGACTAGGACAGTGATCATCCCACTGTACTTGGCACTGGTGAGGCCACATCTCGAATCTTGTGTTCAGGTTTGGGTCCCTCACTAGAGGAAAGACTTTGAAGTGCTGGAGTGAGTCCAGAGAAGGGCAATGGAGCTGGTGAAAAGTCTGGAACACAAGACTCATGAGGAGCGGCTGAGGGAGCTAGGTGTGTTTAGCCTGGAAAAAAGGAGGCTGAGGTGGGACCTTATTACTCTCTACAACAGCCTGAAAGGAGGTTGTATCCGGGTGGGGGTCTGTGTCTTCTGCCAGGTGACAGGGTGAGAGGAAACGGCCCTCAAAGTTGCTCTAGGGGAAGCTTAAATTAGATGTTAAGGAAACTTCCTTAATGGAAAGCATTGTCAAGTGCTAGAACAGGCTGCCCAGGGAAGTGATTTTGTAACCAACCCTGGAAGTATTCAGAAGACATGTAGATGTGGCACTTAGGGACATGGCAGTGTTGGACTTGGCAGTGCTTGGTTAATGATTGGGCTCAGTGATTTTAAAGGCTTTTTCCAACCTAAATGATTCTGTGATTCCATGAGAACTTGCAGCTTTATTCTGTGAATAATTGTTTTTTCAGCTTGGTTGCTATTTTGGATCAAATAAAATGTAATGTGTGTGACTGTTTCTTCTCTTCCTGGTTGTTCCCTGAGTAGAACAAAAAGTACTCCACTTCTTCAGTAATTCACATTTTTCTAACAAAATGGCCTGTTCAAAGCTAGATTCACAAAACTGCCTGAAGATTAGAAACTGCATTTGCTTTTCAGAGTGATTCATGCCTTTGTGTTGGTCAGTTTTGTCATCTACCTGGTGAGATAAGCTCATGATTCCTGTTCCCCGGACAAGATCATCCAGCACTTGGCATTCCTGGCCACAATGGTACAGCCTCATGTTGCATAAATGTGAATTAAATGCTCACTGAAGCAGAGCAGAGACCAAGTATGACACTTGTCAGATGACTCATTTGGCCTTGCTTCAGCTTGCCTGTGGGTAGTGTTTTGATGAGATTTAACTGATGGACTTTACAATGCAGCCTTATGCTGGGTGGGTAACAGTCATTCTCCAGGGCCATGGGATCTTGCTGAATGCCCCGATCCTGGGAAGCTGCGGAAAAAGCTGGATTTTTTTTCCAGTCCCAGAGACTGCTTCTCCTGGGAAGGAGTGAGCCTAGTTTGAGTCCCAGATACTTCACTCCTCTGATGATTTTGAGTTTTTTACTTCAGCGAGTAAAAAGCCTGTACGAAACCCTACAGCAGTTAAAGCAGGACTGGCTCATTGCTTTCCAGGACTTTGGCTTTATGGGGGAGCTGAGGGATTGAATCCCAGTTGTCCTTCCTTTTACGCTCTCTTACTGAGAGTATTAGCAGGCAGAGAGCAGCTGTGCCACTTTCTTTATGGATACTAACGAATCTGGAAAAATTGGTGTTGTGCACATGTAGCTAATGTGGAAATGCAGTAACATCTGTTCTAACCTCTAAAGAAACCTGCTCTGCTACAAAATAACCACTTGATCTTCAACATATTTCTTTGAAAGCTCTCTTTGGAGATTAAATAATTATTTTTCCATTCAATGAAGTGGAACAACCTCCCACCTTGTAGACTGAAGGCAAGAGAGGAGTCTGAAATAGTTAATAAGGTTATAAAAATTAACTGCCTTGCAACAGACCCTACTTTATTTTAATAAACCTTCAACTAAGTTGCATTAAAAGATCTCATTTTTAATTTATTTTGCAAAATCACTTAAAATTTGATGATTTATTCTACATATATCCTCAAAACATTTTTTTCAAAATTGATGCCATAGAAGTCTTTTTTACCCCACCCTATTATTTCTTTCTTTTCCACATTTGACAGAGTATTTTTTTAAAATATACTCTAATTTTGCATGTGTGCTATAAGTCTTAAAAAGGGTGGTTCAGAGGTTGTGAAAATGTGTTTAGTGTTTATCCTTAGAACAGAAGCACTTAGAAGAGAAGCACCTAGACACCTGAAAAATCTTGATCTATGGTCAAGCATAGCTTAAATGGTGAACATGAATAATAGTAATAATTGTTGGGTATTGGGGTGGTTTGTTCTGTTTTGTTTTGTTCTTAATTTTGGGTCCAATTATATAGCTAATGTCTAACACACACCATCACTTTTTGTTGTCATTATCATGTCTTTCCTTAGGGGATATATTGTTTGGGAAATAAGTCGTATATCCCCCATGTGGTTTATGTTCATATACATACATGTATGTATACAGAAAGCATAGCTTTTCTTTGAGGTAGTGAACTATAAAACTAAATTCCTTGTTTGGTCTATAACAAGCAGTAGTGCTTTACTCAATACACTGCTGCATATTTTACCTGTATTATGTGATTTGTTCCATTCAGTTTGGTTTATTTTCTAAAAGCACTTTAGCCTGTGTTACTTGGAGTATACAGAGTAATGCAAGTGATTTTAAAAATGTTTATCTAAGATTAGAGATGAAAATGTTATTAGATACTATAATGTTTTGCATTTGCAGTACGGTTGTATTTAGAGATTGAGGATCACCGACTCTTTGGGAAGGCCATGCTGGGAAGGCAAGGAAGAGGTGTCATCTCTTATGTGAAATAGCAGCTGGGAAGCAAAGAACTCTGCTGTGGGGATGGGAGGTGAGCCAGATCAGTGTTTATAGATCAGGACTGGCAGGTAAACCAGCATGGGTGATGCTGTAGGAAATCTGCTCTAGGCCACTGTTGTGGTTTAGCCCCAGCCAGCAGCCAAGCCCCAGGCAACTGCTTAGTCACTGCCCCACCAGCAGGATCAGGAATCAGAAGGGTAAAGGATAGAAAACTTGTGAGTTGAGATAAAGACAGTTAGTTTAATAGGGAAAGCAAAACCACACATACAAGCAAAGTAAAACCAGGAATTCATTCACTGCTTCCCATGGGCAGGGAGGTGTTCAGCCATCTCCAGGAGAGCAGGGCCCTACCATGTATAACAGTGACTTGGGAAGACAAACTCCATTACTCCAAATGTCCTCCCCTTCCTCTTTCTTCTCCCCACTTTATGTACTGAGCATGATGTCAGATGGTCTGGAATATCCCTTTGGTCAGTTTGAGGTCACCTGTCCCGGCTGTGTCTCCCCACAATCTCCTGTGCACCCCCAACTTCCTCACCAGCGTGGCAGTAGGAAGGGCAGAAAAGGCCTTGGCTCTGTGTAGGCCCTGCTCAGCAATAACAAAAACTTTTCTATATTATCAACAGTGCTCAACATAAATCCAGAACACAGCCCTGTACCAGCCACTGTGAAGGAAATTCACTCTACCACAGCTGAAACCAGCACAGCCACCTGATCAGGAAGAAGTAGATGAGACCTTAGGACAATGGGAAGTAGCCTCACATTCACACACAGTGGTCCTATGGGGGATGTGAACCAGCCTCATAACTTGCTGGTGCGCAACAGAAAGCAACAGCATAGGTGGCATAGGTGATCGAGGGACCAACAAGAGGAGATGCTTTGCTGGATGTCATAGCTAAAACAAAGGCCAACTGGGAAGATGAAGGTTAGGAGGAACCTTGGCTATAATGGCAATGATAGGCTGGAATTCAGCAGCATGAGAGGAGGGAGCAGGGCAAAAAAAAAGGATCACAGCCTTAGACTTCAGGAAATCAGGCTTTGGCCTGTTTCAGTGTCTGCTTGGAAGAATCATGGGGTATCTTACGGTATCCCATGGCCCTGGAAAGAAGAGCAGTTCAAGACTGATCTTCAAGAAGCGCCTTGAGCTGGTTGATGGAGTTCACTGTACTGCTCCACTCTGCCTGGGTGCACCCTCACGTCAAGTCCTGTGTGCAGTTTTGGGCACCACAATGAGAAAGATATTAGAGTGTCTAAGAAAGCTGTTAGAGTGTCTAAGAGCTAAAAAGATGGTGAAGGGTTTAGAGGGGAAGCCATAGGAGGACTGGCTGGTATCGCTAGCTTATTCAGCCTGGAGAAGAGGAGACTGAGGGAAGACCTCATAGTAGTCTGCAGCTTCCTCATGAGAGGACACAGAGGAGCAGGCATTGATGTCTTCTCTCTGGTAACCAGTAACAGGACCCAAGGGAATGACATGAAGCTGTGTTAGAGAGAGTAAGGTTAGATGTCAGGAAAAGGTTCTTCACCCAGAGGATGGCTGGGCACTGGAACAGGCTTCCCTGGGAAGTGGTCACAGCCCCAAGCCCAACAGAGTTCAAGAGGCGTTAGGACAATGCTCTCGGGCACATCATGTGATTCTTGGGGCTGTCCTGTGCAGGGCCAGGAGTTGGACTTGGATGATCCTTGTGAGTCCCTTCGAACTCAGGCTATTCTATGATTCTGTGATCTTCTCCAAGATTTAATTTGGTCCATCTCAACCAGCAGGCAGCCTGGAAGCAGGGACAGGTGACCCTGGGGGAATAGAGATACTGTCCAGTCGTGCAGGGGTGGGGTCAGAAAAGGCAAAGCTCACGTGGCTTGAATCTGACAAGGGATGTGAAGAGCAAAAACTGAGGATTTTAGACATATATCAGCAGCAAAAGAAAGACTAGAGAAAATGTGGGTCCACTGCTAAATGGTTCAGGCATAGTGTTGACAGAGGACAGAGAAGATGCTGAGGTACTCAATGCCTTCTTTGCTTGAGTCTTTCCTGACCTTTATGAATCCCAGACCCCTAAGATCAGAGAGAAAATCTGGAGCAAAAATTTGTCCTTAGTGGAGGGTGATCAGGTTAAGGAATGCTTAAAATGGATGTAAGCAAGTCCATAAGGCCTGATAGATTGCATATGTGAGTGTTGAGGGAACGGGCTTATTTCATTGTGATGCCATTCAGCTATTTATGGAAGGTTCCTGAAAGTGAGAATAAACAAATACCATGTCTCTCTTCCAGAAGGGCAAGGAGTGGGATTTGGGGGGGCAAAAAGGGGGGCTTGTCAGCCTCACCTTGATCCCTGGGAAGGTGATGGAGCAACTTATCCCAGAAAGGATTTCCATACACAGGAAGGACAAGAAAGTGATCCAGAATAGTCATCATGGATTTACAAAGAGTAAATCATGCTTACGCTATCTGGCAGCCTTCTTAAATGATGTGACTGATTTAAAGAGAAAGGAGTGGGTGTTGCTTGCTTTGACTTAAGTGAGGTTTTAAACAGTCTTCCATAACATCCTCAAAGACAAGCAGATGAAGTAAGGGTGAAACAAGTGAGGTAGATAGAAGTGTGGCTGAATGGCTGAGTTGAGAGGGTTGTGATCAGTGGTGCAAAGTCCGGTTGGAAATAAGTCACTAACTTAGCCCAGAGGCTGATACTGAACTCAGTACTGTGTAACATCTGCATTAATGACCTGAAGGATGAGGTAGGGTGCACTCTCAGCAAGGTTGCAGGTGGTAAAAAAAAAACCTGGGAGGAATGTTAATACACTGATTGGGTGCAGTGCTGTTTAGAGAGACCCTGACAGGCTGGAGAAATGGACAGGCAGGAACCTGATGAAGTTCAAGAGGGGGAGATGCAAAGGCCTGCACTGGTGGAGGAACAGTCTCATGCACAAGTATAGGCTTGGGCCTGACCAGCTGGAAGACTGCTTGGCAGAAGAAGATTGTTTCTGCTGTAGTCCAAGCTGACCATAAACTAGGAATGCGCTCTTGTGACAACGGCAGCCAACAGCATCGTGGGCTACATTATGAACTCTATTGCTAGCAGGTCAAGGAAGGTGATTTTTCCACTCTGTTCAGCACTGGTGCAGCTGCATCTGGAATCCAGTTCCCCAGAGAGGTTGTGGAGCCATCATTGTCAGAGGTGCTCAGAATCCATCTGGACACATTTCTGGACAACCTGCTCTAAGTGGCCCTGCTTGAGAAGGGTCTGGACTAGATGATCTTAAGAAGTCATTTCTGGCTTCAATTGCTCTGTGACTCCATAGCTTCCCTGATACACTTTCTCATTTTCCAGCAATCTGTTAGTAGATTGTTGGTGCATCCTGTGCAGAAGTTGTGCATTTTTGACCAGAAACTGGTTGATGGTTGTTAGGTGTATTTAGAGGGCCATGTTTATGAATCTTTCTAGACATGATACTTCTATTGATGTGTGAAGAATGAGACACAAGACAATGATACACTTAACACCCCATAACTTGTGTTATCACAGTTTTTATTGCTGTTATCAATTATTTTGCACTAAAGCTGCTAGAGACTTTCTCAAAAAGAGCCTATTTTTTTTGGACACCATTGAGATAGAAACCTTTGTAAATTAAGCAGTACTGTATGATGTTTTCAGGGACAAGAATTTGATGGGGCCATCAGCTGAATTATTAGAATTGTCCTTGACATGCTCATGCACGTGCCACTCGACACTTTCCAAATAAACTGTGACAATAGGTTGGGATCTACCACAGGCTGTAGAGGTCTTGTAGTCCCCACAAGACTTTTTGGACATCATACCTTCTGTTGTGGAGTTTAAGAGGATAACTACAATGAAAAGTACAGTGCAGTAATAATGTTGGCACAGGCTGCTCTGTGCCACTTGCTGTCAGAACTAGTGAACAGCCTCTGGAATAATTAATTTATTGGTATTGCTATAGTGACAGAAATGTTCCAGGCCAATAGTGCTTGCATATTACTGGGAAATACATAGTAGGGAGGTTGGGGAGACTGGGAGTCTTCTAGTCCATTCGCAGAACAAACTCAGCTATCCGCTGAGAAGTACGTGGGAAACAATAAATGAGGAAGTGCTTGGAGAACACTTCTATCTTAGTAAAGCTCCATTTTTATTTTTCCCTGTACATGAATATCCAGTTTTGTCAGTTATCCAGCTGGCAGAAGTTATTTTTTGCCAAAGGAGTATTTATTTTTCCTAGAGAACCCATGTTAAAGGAATTATTTCTCTTCAAGACTTGGTAAAGAATACTTTAAACACATGCTGTGTAAACTTGAAAAGGTGCACTGTGTTGTCATCAAATCTTATGAAATATATGAAGTGTAATGTTGTTACCAAGCTGCTTTAGGCTTTGCATTGGTTAAAAGTTTCATGGCAGCCAACAGCCACTGTGGCCATCAGCAAAGGCAATGCCAGTTGATGGCAGGCTTTGGCAGGTAAGAGCTTCAGTGCTGACAGGAACAGCTATGCTTTAAAAAGAGATTTATCATCTGAATGCCAGAGAGAGTCTGTGGATTGGTTTGTTCCCAAGCTTGATTTATATGCCACTGTATCTTGTTTGGCACCTTATTTTTATAATGAATTATTCCTTTATGGAGGGCCTTAGAAATCCCTTTGAGATATGCAAGCATGTCTTGACTCTGTATTTAGTCTCACTATTAGTTAGTTATACCATATCTTTGATAAACAAAAGAAATAGCAGGACTTTTCCATGAATGTTAGTCCTTGTCATTGAGGCAGAAAATGCCTTCTGGTTACCTCTCAGATGTTTTAAGAAGGAGAACCAAAATACGTCTGTCTGGTTTTGATTGTTGTGAACAAGGTTGTGGCATTTTAGACTTTTTATATGTGAAAGTCACCAAAACATTGATAGCACCACAGGTTCCAAAGCAAAAAGGTGCAGGAACTTCATCAGGGTGCTTCATCAGAAGCTTCAGAGGGGTGCATAGAAAGCTTTGTCTACTTTCCATGTATGATTTATCATGATCTTTAGCTGCCTTACTGAGTAGAGCAGCCAAGCAGTATTTTCAAACTGATATGTTCTGATATATATGGTTGAATTTAATCTGATCTAAGATAAGGTAGGGTAAATAAGCCTGTATCCAGTATATTATCCACTGTGCAGTACATTAAAAACAGAGTTAGAAAAACCCTCCCTGAGAACAGTGAATAAATTTGTGCTGGTAGTGTTTTTGTAACTGTGATAGATCTAGAAATAGAACTGAAGCAGTGCTTGTTAGCAGAGATAGTACCTTTACTGGGATGACAGAGACAGTTTGGGAAAAAATCCAAACCAAAAAAACCCAAACCCATGCTTTTGGGCAACAAGATCTTCCGGTTAAAAGCTTGTTTTTTCATGTACATAAGTTGCTCTAATAACTTGCTATTAGGCAACCTGGGACTCAAAGGGATTTTTTTGTTCCTATAAGCTTTCCTTTACAGCCATTCTTACAAAAATACAATTGCTGCCTAATTGAATAGGCATTGCCCATACAGCCTTGCTGAAGAGCAGCGTACCTTCCATATGCCGTCCTTTATACAGCATCCATTAAGATCATGAGGATCTGAGCACTCCCCAGAAGTGCTCCCCAGGCAGTCGCTGCTGGACCTGGGGTCTGGTTTCCTGTGTAGCTGCTCAGGGGTCAGGCACATGCTGGGCAGTGTGTTTCTGGTGTTGCCATTGATGCTGAGCTGAGCTTTGCTTCTGTAGCTGGCTGGACTAGGAACCTGATTTGCTGGACTATATCCAGACAGACACAAAAATAATTCTAGAAGTTTCCACTAGTAGAAGATATGGGCTAATCAGAAATGCTTGTCCTATAGTGTCTCCTTGGTGGATGTGCTTCCCCACAACTTGAGGACCTAGCTCCGAGTCAGTAAGATCTCAGCCCTAATCTGAAAAGAGCCAAGCTCTGAGAGCTTGCTGCTTGAGCCAAGGACACCAAATCCCTGGCATACCAGACTTGCTGCTCAGGCTTGGAAAACATTGAGCAATGTGAATTGAGACTTGAGTCTGAGTGCAATGTGTGCCTTTACCTAGGCCTTCAAACTGGTAAAGGCAGCTGTTCGCCTCATCTGCTGCACAGCTGAACTCAAACATTGGAATGGTGCTCTGAGCTCATCAGCATGAGTTCATTCCTTCCTGCAGGACCACTGTCCCTCTGATTATGGCACAATTGAGAGGTGTGAAAGTTTGTATGGAGCAGGCGATGATGAGAGCAGCATGTTGGATCCTCATTTGCTGTTTATGGCCTTTGTTGATACTATGAAGTAAGTCTTCTCTATATTCTTCTAAGACTATAAATAATTTGGGATGGAGGTAATTTTCTTTCCTGAGATCACGTCATTTGTCCATGATTTCACCTTTTTGGCACAGAAACATGTACTGCACTGCTTAGCATACTTGTACCAAAGCTGAGCTTTCAGAGGCTAGGCCAAAATTAGGAAGGACAAAGTACTGCATCAAACCTTGTTGCCTTCTGATCCAAGCACATAATGTACTTACAAAAGATTATTAGTATGCAACCCCCCCAAATACTACTTTTTTAAAAGCACAGAGTTATATTGAATGTAGGACAGCACTTTACCATATTTAGTAAATACTGTCCATGTTGCTTTGTGCCAGCAGCATCATTCACAGGATACAATTATGTAAGATAAGCTTTATTAATGAATTCAGATTTATATGATGGATCTCCTTTCTTTGTAGACTCATCTGCTTTGAAGTTTATTCTGATCAGTCATTAGCATATATATACCTACTGAAGAATTCTCTTTTTTACCTTTTAGAGGACATGTCTTTCTGGCTAAAATCACAACCATTTCATTTCTCTAGTTTTGGTTTTTATAGTACAGACTGCCATCGAATTTAATATTTATCAGTAGTAATAACTGACTGCCAGGGTATTTTCAACATTAATTCCGGGTGTCTGTGCACTGGAAAGTCCTGCATTCAGAATTACTAAGCAGACTATGCAGACAGACACTTTGGCTGTAACTTGTTTGCTCATTTATATACAGAAGAATGGAGATGAATAGCTAATTTTGCTGCAGAGAGTTGTCTGCTTTGAATCCCAAACACTCCATATTTTGTAACTCCAGGAGCCTGGTCAAACCATTGTAGCAGTCTTCCAGCTGGTAGAAGGGATTAATTATTCCAAGCTTCATTTTTTTTCTCTTCCTGCCCCTGCAACTTTCACTAAAAGAGAATCTGAATCATTATTTAGAAAGCAAATTAAATACTTCCAGTATGACTGATTTAAATTTCTCCTAGGGGTTACACTGCTAGTGTAGTCTTGACTGAAGATCCATAAGGGAAAGCACATACAAAGGCAAAGGAAGACACGCTGCAGCAGAGGATCTGGATATGCAGATTTTCCCAGCCAGATTGTGCCATATTGTTTCATTCCAAGGGATTGATTTGACCCTAACAGCACATAAAATGCAGGTTTATTCCCAGCTGTTTGATATGGAAGCTGTATTGCAGCCTCAATTTTACAAGAGCTATGCAAAATTCAGATGAAAATACAGTCTTCTGTTTGCCCTTAGTTACAGCTATGAGGAGATCTAAGAGGAAGAGACAGGTTTTGTTCTTGTAGAAAACATTCAGTTCATGCTCATGTTTTATTTCATCTGGCAACATGTACACAGCTTCAGGGTTGGATTAATGATGACTTTTCCTCTGAGTATCTAGGCTCCACTGTAGATTTCCCAAGCAGTATAGTCACTGTAACTGTGAGAAAATAGGATGCTTGTGGCCATACACTGGGATCCCTACAAAATGGCTTTAACTGGGCTTATGTGTGCTGGAATAATTAGATCCCTTTAAAATTAGAAGTTGCTTTAGTCTTGTTACTGTGAATTAACAGTGCCTCACCTACATTTTACAGGGAAATGTCCTTTCAACGTGGTCAGAACAGGGAATGCAGATTGATGGAGTACACTGAGGATGGCAGTGCAGTGTTTGATGGATGGTGAGATGATAATGTTGCCAAGGCTTCCCAATGTTTTTCTACTTCCCACAAAGACCGCTTTTGTCTTGCCTGGCCTGAGTTTTACTTAAGTGTTACTATAAGCCAGGCTGCCTGTGGATTCAGGGAGGAATGAAATGCTGATTGATGTTTGAGCTAATATATAAGAAAGCATCCTGGTAGGAGAAAAACAAGTTGGGATTTTTTTTTCAGTCTCTGGGGGTAAGAGGCTGGAAGTAAGCTATGGAAGCTATGGAAGCTTCTAGAAAGTCTTCCCTGTAATTTTTACTGCACTGATAGTCTGTAATGTCATGGGTATAACATGGAGTGTTCCCAGTAGTCCAAAGGTTTGACTGTGAATTTTGTCTTGGCAATAGTGACACTTTTCCCACACGACACACAATTAAGAGGAATAGAGGAGTTGCTGATGAATGGCTTCTCCTCTTATGTCATCTCTACCAACTCTCCTTTCCTTCCCGTTTCTCCTTCTGTTGCATTGTTTGACTATGAAAAAAGTCACCCCGGACTTGGTGTGCTCACAGTCCTTGGGTTTTTTTCCTCTCCCATCTTCACTCTTTAAAGAATGTACATGTGGCATGGGGTTTAGTTGGATTTCTACTGCTGTTTTTTTTCCCCAAGATGGTGCTAGTGAGGATGGGATTCTTCTTTCATACCTGGGTATTCTGAATTGTTGCCATGCATCTAGCTATTTTTTAAAGAAAAAAGCTTAAGGTTTATTTTAAAAGTGTTTTAATTTTCCTATCCTTCTGTCTTAGGAGAACAGAAGAGGAGAAATTTCATTGAAGAAGTGTAACAGAAAGATTTACTGCAGAATATTTTCTACTTTTTCTGCAGCTGAAAGTTTTTTTCTGGTTTGTTTTGGGGTTTGTTTTTTTCAAAACGCTTTATGTATTTGGATCAGGCCATAATTGGGAGGCAGACATACAGGACCTACAACTGGCAAAAGAGTAATCTGCATAACTCTACAGAATGTGGGTGCAGAAGCTTAAATGATACTTCTTCTAAAACACATTATTTTGTTCCTACTATTTCACTTACAGCAAAACTATAACGGACAGACATAAGATCCCCTGAATTGCTGATGCTTTAGTTGCTCTCATTCTTTTCATTAAAGAGCATATGTAAGTGTGTTCTACGAGGATATAAATTTGATTTAAAATGTTAAAACTTTTCCAAATGTATTCCTTATGTTTATGAACATAAGTAGTAGAGTAGAAGAGTTTGACAGAATAGTGAGTAGGTTAATTATCCATTGCTGAAGAAGACTTATTTTCTCTTCCCAGATGTTTTAATTAATTTTAGAAAATAGTAGAGCTTTGCTTTTTTTAATTCCAGTTGTTTTAAATCAATTGTGAGAATGTATGACTCATGTTTCAAAACAGAATTCAGAGAGTAATTTAATTTCCTGATATGAAAGTTTTTTCTCTTCTACTCCCAAATGTGAATTATGTAGTTTTTGAAGTTAAACTGCTTGTCAGAAATGAGTAAAACTTCTCTAATTAATCTTTCTGAGTTCTTGATTTCTGGAATAACAATTTGATTTGCATATTTTGTTAAATAAAAATGCTATATGATTAAATTATGAAAATGTGTTCCATTTATAAACTAGACTCTCTGTGATCTGAAAATATAAAGGTTGGTTGTTTAATTAATGATGGGAAGGGCTGTTTTGCTTTTGAGGAGTTTGTGCTTTCTACATAGACTGGCTTCTTACTCTATTAAAAATTGGTCTACTAAATGTCCAGAAAGTTATTTCCTAGTTTCACTTGTAGGCTGTGACGTGAACAAGATGTGCATAATTCCTGGATATGTTAGCAAATATATTGTACGTAGAAGAGAGTCATAGAATCATTAAGCTTGGAAAAGACCTCTAAGATCATCAAGTCCATCATTAAACCAGCACTGCCAAGTCCACCACTAAACCATGTCCCCAATTCTACCCATCTTTTAAATACCTCCAGAGTTGGTTCCCTGGGCAGCCTGTTTCAATCCTTGACAAATCATTGACCTTTTGGTTAAGAAATTTTTCTGATATCCAATCAGAACCTCTGGCACAACTCTTCTGACACAACTTGATGCCATTTCCTATTGTTCTATTGCTTGTTACTTGGAAGGAGAGACTGACCCCCAAGTTACTACAATCTCCTTTCAGGTAGTTGTAGAGAGTGATAAGGTCTCTGAGTCATCTCCAGACTAAACACTCCCAGCTCCCTCAGCCATTCCTCATAAAGCTTGTGTTCCAGACCCTTGATGAGCTCCACTGACCATCTCTGAAGTCAGACAGTTTGGTTTGTCTTGGCTTCTCATTCCTTGGTGGAAATGCTCTTTGCTTTTATAGCAGACATTTAAAACGAAAGTTCAGTATGTTTTGTGTGGACACTAAAAGGAGGCCACAGTGTATTTTCTAAAGAGCTGAGGTTTTAATGCTATAATTAGGCAGACGTTTCCATCTTTTTTTTTTTTTCCCATGTGCTATGCCATGCAGCTTAAATTCTACCCTCTGTTTTAAAGGCCACTGTGGTTCAGTGATGCTTTGTGAAAATTAAAGGGCTTTGGACCAGGAAGTGTTATCTAGCTAGAAAAACACTGTTTTATGAATGCCCTATGCAGTGGAAGTAATTTACGTGGTAAAATGGGGACTCCGTCACTGGAATGTTTCCTACAAAATTGATTTATCCTCATGCTATGGACAGCAGCTTAATGGGAGATAGTATTGGTCTAAATTTAGCTACTACTATTTAATGAGATCATGTCACAAATGACGTTTAAATAAGTGTGTAGTCCAGCACTGATTTTAGTTTCGTGGTGGTTTTATTAAAAAAACAAAACCAAAACCCTTGTTTTTGTATGGCTACCAAATACCACTCCTTCCATGTAGTCCTGAACCCCAGATCAGCCTGATCCTAAGCAGACCTACACGTACAAGATAAAGTAATTTATATGTACTGCCAATGGCTCAGATCCATCCTTGTTCTTAAATTTCAGAAGATAAGTAAGAAATTAATATATTTCATAATGTTAGTTATGGCTTATTTTCTTCAAGTTTGACCTGTTCTGTCCATCTGACCTGTCTATGTACAGATGGAGACATGACAGCTTGCAGACTGAAAATGTGTACTACAGGTGTGCAGTATCAGTGACCAAGATTTTGTTTGAATTGTATTTGTTTTTTTGAAAGTCTGAGTCTTTAAAGTCTTTGTTTCAGCATTGTATTTAATGTCAGAATTGTACTAGCGTTGTTTTTCATTTAAAAAAATGAACATTCCAAAATACATTCTGTGCTTTCCCTGTTATGAAACCTTGAAGGCCTTTAATTATGTTTTTCATGAGATGGGGCTTTGCAGAGTTTATCAGCTTTAGATTTCAGAAGAGAGTGACATGTCTGTGGCTTAAACAAAAAGCAAACCATCTGTAGAATTGTTCCGAACTCCAAAGTGAGGATTGTCATAGCTTGGAATTAACTGCTTGCCTTACTAAGAGCTTCTACTGTTTACAGAGAATTGGGACTTCTTGAGATAAACAGGGAGATTTGATGTGCTGATCAGCCTGGCTGCAACTTCCATCATAATTTATTTTTTTGTGTCAAGGTTACGGTACATGACACTTTTGTTTGACCTTTTTCTTCACCTGTAAGTAAGGGGTTTCTGTCTGAATAGGCTTCCCCAGAGCAGCTGTCACTCCAGTTTAACTCCAATGCATCTGTTTTGAAATGTTGTATATTACCTTTTTTCTACTTCACCTCTTGAGGAAGCTTTCTGACAGTTACAAAATTCAAGGAGGTAATGATTCTTGTGCATTGTTACCCTGCATAGTGTCTTTAATAATATTTATATAGGTACTATCAAATATAATGGTTTGGTAGTTGGGCAGCTTCTCATATGTAGGTGAATAGAAATTACCCGCAGGCTTTAGCGCAAGCTTCTTTGATATAATGAAGCTGCAGTATGATCTGCAGCACCCCTATTTCTAAGATATATAAAATATACTGTGGTTACTAGAAATGCTCTCACTTAGAAAGGTTAGCTGCTTACTTTGGAATGAAAAAGTAAGCCCAGAAAAATAATTCAGCCATTTGTGCTGAAGTATAGAGAATAATGTATCAGGAAAAAAACAAAGATCAAACACACCTGATTTCTTTCTCCTTCCAATATCCAATGCTTAATTTTTGCATGACATCTCTATCTGGCAGCCTCACATCCCATCAGTGAAATCTGTCATTCTAGATTATTTCAATTAAATTCTCTTTCTCATTTTGCATTTGCTGAAGAGTCATAATGGCATGCTCCCAAATCAGCAGTCAAGAAGAGTAATTCTCTCTATTTGTATTTGTAAAAAGAAAGGAGAAAGGAAGAGATGGTTTCTTTGTTTCCTCTCGGTCCTGAAGGCCTTCTCCAGAGTTGCAGAACTAGAAGATTTGCTTTGAAAACTAACTGTGAAGACTTTGTTGCAGATCATGAAGACTTGATTTTGGGACTTTTGTGAGTTAATTTGAAAATCTTTTAAATTTATTCTATTCCCCTTGGTTGCTTGCAGATACCTTTCTGTCTGGTAGCTGGAGAATTAAAGGTTTTCCTTGCAGTCATTGTATAAGTGCATGAGTTGGACATCTATATAAAAGCAACTTTCTCATCTTTCCTGTGCTTGAATTTCCAGTGAAGAGAATTCTTACCCAGCATGGGAAACTGGAGGCAGCTTGTTGTACTGATGTACAGAGTGCTCCTCTGTGTTACCCTGAACTTGGACAAACTCAATGTTTCTAACTAGGTAGTTATGTTGCCCTTTTCCTGAAGTGAACATCCAGAAGCAGGTACAGCCTGCTTCTGAGTGCAGAGAGCTGTACTGACCAGAGGGATACAGTGGTTTATATCCCTGAGTCTTTAAATACTTGGTTGTCAATAAACTAAGAAGCTGCAGTATTGAGTANTTTATAGCAAAGCTACTTTAACATTATACACATATAGCATTCATTTTAATATTTGCGAAAACCCAATATTATAACATGTATTTTTCACAAGTGCCCACTGTTTACCAACTAACCCATATGTTGGTATTTCACCTGTTTTACTGCTGCCAGCTGATGTTCAGTTTCCACTGAGAAAGGCTGCGCTTTGCCGAAGAGGCAATAGGTGAAATGCTGGGTTAATGTGGTACCATCAGAAGGGCAAGTTTTGGTTCAGGAGCCCTCCCCTGTAACTGGAAAGGAAGGAAATGAGTAGATAATTCAGAGCCCTTTCTGTGACCTGCTCATCCATTCAGTTGCTGAAGGAATGAGGAAGATTAGGTTCAAAAGAGAAACAAATGTGTTTTGCCTCTGCTGTAACTGCTTACCTCTGTATGCTCATAACTGTACTGAGTTCCCAAGAGTTGGGCAGGTACAGAACTGTTAAAGCAGGGGCTTCAGTATTTCAGCTGTTTGTTCATGCCAAGCCCAGCTGTACCAGGGGGTTACAATGGGCACATTAAATCTGGATTCTGTCTTCTTACCATGTTATCAGGTTACCCACACTTAGCGTTTACAGAGAGTGACATGTGCTTGTTGGAGCAAGCTTCCAGCATTGCACCAGATGAGATTTTTTTAGTTAGTAGCTTTCCTAATCTAATCAGCACATTAAAAGCTATTTCCATGCTGCTTCTCCTGTTCTTTTATAACATTTCAGTTGGTCAAATTGTCCATGTTGAATGGGAAATGGCAGCTCCTTTTCCTCGCTGGATGGGAAATGCTGGCAGCCCTTAGCACAGGTCAGTGCTGTTTGTTGCAGACTCGGGCCAGGCAGGGCCAACAGATTGCTCTTGATGGGGTTAGTGTGAAATCTCTAAAGCAGGATGAATAGGAATTGTTTGTTCTGTTTTCTAGAGGACACTTTCAGCCCAAATGGATTTATTGTGTATTTGCAGATTGGGTTTTTTTTTCCTTTTTGTATGTCTGTAGTTGCAACAGGGTTTATTGAAGCATGTGCAGGGGATAATGAAATGCTACATTTCAGATCATCTTTAAGGGCCTTAAAGTAGTTAACTGTCCTGTAGTGGAGTAGCTCAGATCACATTAAGAAAAATGCTTTTTGTGGGGATAAAACCTAGGTGTACTTCAAATCCTAACTTAGTAATTGTAACAAATTCCTGCTGTGGAGAAAAGCCAGTAATCCTGATTTCCAGCAGAAACATCTTGCACAGTTTCCTTCTCAAAGGAGCTGGGCCAGGCAGGTGGCCAAACCCTTCCTCCCTGTGCACCAACCCATGCTGCATATTCAAGAGTTGACCTGTGGAAAGGCTCCTTTCAGGAAGGAAATGCCAGTGACTTTGTGGCATCCTAAATCTCTTTTCCAGGAAAAGGCAAGGACCAATTGGTGGCCAAACCAGCTAATGTTAGCTGTTTGCCATTTTTGCTGTCTTGATCTCTCCCAAGATTAAATCTGAAATGTTTTAGATTACCCTCTGTCTGCACATCTCCAGCACGGGGCATGCCCTGGAATTGCTTGTGGGAGGCAGTTCATCCATACTTTCACCCCTGCAGTCTAGTACATATGAGTATTTTATGAGTTTCCTTTGGCTATGAAAACCTGCTCAAGAATGGGCCCCTGAATCTCTGTTAGTTTACAGGCTTTGAAACCAAGAGTATTTCTGCTGAACCTGGTGTCACCCAGGAGGGAACAGTTTGCTGGGACAGAAACTGAGTGCAAAAGTGCCATTCAGCAGTGTACTGGAGCATAATTGTGTGTGAGGGGGGTGGGCTGTCAGTGTGCATTATGTGCCGTATGTGCACGGCTGCAGTTTAGACTTACTTGTCATTGGCTCACCCATGTTGGCAGTGTATTTCAGGCATCGAGTCAGACAGAGGCTGGCATCATGCTTGGCTTCCAGGAGAGGCAATTCCAACATTCAGGTGGCCCTTTCTCCACCAATTTTCACTGAGGTGTTTCTGTGCAATTTCTGCCATTTGACTTGTGCCTTTAAAGTCCCATCACAATACAGATGGCAGGAAATCAAATGTTCATCATGAACAGAGCTTTTGAAACGTTCATGGCCATCCTGAGAGGAGAACAATTTAAAAAGAGAACCTGTCTGGCAATCTGTAGATAACAATACTCAAAGGAAACAACTGCTAGTCTGCAGTTGGGGCTTGAGGCTTTTTTCCATGTCTTTATGGGTTTCACCTATAGAAGTTTGTTTTCTTCCCAATATATAACATTCATATGTAGAAAAAGGCAGAATGCAGAAGCATTCACATTTTTCACAGGTAATAATATGAGTGCTAATTGTCATTAGGAATTATATTTTCAGTGTTTACCCCCGTGCCTGTCTAAAGTTGAGCATAAATCTTTTTAGCCCTCTAAATTTGTATTCGTGTCAGTTTTATTCACTGCAATTTTAGTTCACTTTGCCTTGCTTTGGATTGCAGATCGTGCCCAATAGTGGAAGAGTGGATTTTGAAAATTTTTTAAGTGTCAGATTTCCCTATATCCAATTTTATCAAAAAAGCTGTCACCAACTTCTGAAACCAGCAAACCTTTTTCTTTCTAATTACATTTTTACCATATGTTCATCCAGATGGCATATGCCAAACATTTTCTAGGGTGTTATAAAATGACCTGACTTTGGAGGATTTAACTGTTGAAGAAGCTTTAAAAGAAAAAAAAAAAAAAAAAAAGAGAAAATTGACACCAGGGCAAAAAAGTAGTCCTAGAAAGAAAGAAAGAAAAAGATCTCATAAATATTCCCAGTTGCATTTTGTGGCTGTGATACTGAATTCTTGGTATATACACCTGCATAAAACCAGTGAAAATGTAAGGAGTGTTTTCTTGATGTGTTAAAGGTTGACTGCTTTTTTCACCACTGAAAATAAATTTTTTGTCTGTTGAATATGTCTAAAAAAACTCTGGAGCTGTGAGTGACTCTGGTTTCCTGCAAAATGGAGCAAAAAAGAGTTTGTCAAGCCACCAGATTCTCTGTAGGAGCAGCAGTTTTACTGAGCAATGTAATAGCTACTTGTGCACTTTTTTCTTGAAATATCATTTTCAAGTAAAAGGCAGTTGATGCATGATTTTGACACTTGTGTCCTAGTTCTTAATAATTCTTGGGGGATTTCTTAGAGAAAATAAATTAACTTGTGATATACTCAGAGGTGCCAGGAAGGAAGGAAGGAAGGAAGGAAGGAAATTATTTTTTGTATTTAGCTACTAGTTGATCTAGATAAATGAAGATCAATTTTTCATTTTCTGGAGGGCTTGCGTATTTCTTCGTCTCTATGACAGTTCCCTTTTAACTGTCATTGTTGTTTTGGTAGTGTTTCCAGATTACCAAGCAGAAGTGTCTCAAGTCTCAAGCCATTTTACGTAGTGCTAATTCCTGAAGAATAGTGATTGAATGAGAATTAAATTTACTTTGTTGTGTTGCTGCAATAGCTTTTCCAGTTCCCGGGGAATTTTGAGTGCACAACCCAAGACCATGAACAGAGTATGAAGAAGTAGTTTCGGGGCAGGATGGGGAGAGGCTCAAGGCAGGGACTCACATGGACAGTTGTAAATGAAAGTTTGTTCAGTGTCCTTAACTTGCACAGATATTGTTGAAAATCACAACTGCAATCAACAATGCAGATCCTCCACCTCCTCCAAATTAATGAGACAGGATTTTAGCAGTGCTCAACAATTTGAAGTGGTTTTGTTATTTCTGAATTAAGCCTTTGATAAAAAGTCCTTATCTCCATCCTCCTTGCCCACTTCCACTCATCAGTCTGTGAGTGGTTTGACATTTCCACAGACTCTTCTCCATCATTGACCAGGTTTACACCTGCTGCTGCATCTCAAGTGAAAAAGAGTCTGTTTTGTAGGTAAATCAGTATATATAGCAGAAATACTTTAACTATTTAAAAGCTAAAGATTAAACACCCCAAAACTGCAAGCTGGTGTTAATTTGTGTAGTAATTGAAACAAACCATAATAGAGGAATATGAAATGAGACAGCAAAAAGCAGCATGTCTACACCCTGTCAAAATATGAGGCAACAGCCAATTGATTACTGTTGTTTTAGAGTTTGTGCGTGTGCAGGTGTATTCAATTCAGCTTGAGGTATCACTTTTTCTGCTCTCTTTTTCGATGTCTTTGCAGAATGGAGCTAAAGTTGTTCAGGTGCCTTTGTTACTTATTTCTAAAATAATGTTTATCATAACCAGGATCGCTGTGTTCATGCCATAGTTTTCAGTTTCTTAGAATTCTGAGTTGGAGCTCTAAGCATTTTTCTGTGGAAATGCAAATTCCATTTTTTGTCGAAAAAAACTTTTGACATGTCAGGTAATGACATGTCAGAGTCCAAAGGCTGAAAAAGCATTGTACTAAGACACTTTGCTTTTCATTACTAGTATGCATTATTAAATCATCTAGATTGCAGTCTTTGTTTAGATATTCCTTGGGTTATTCAGCCTGTTATTTAAATAAGGACAATGCTAGGAAGGGTTTCATGGAAAATATTACCAAGTTAGTAATTCTGAAGCTAATTATGTGAAGATTCAAATTGACAGCCTTAATCCACACCTCTGACTAAGCCAAGCATGAATTTGGATATACACATGTTAAGTTAGGTTCCTCATAATGTCCTAGGCTTCTGAACTGTGTTTGCAGGTGCTAGCTGCCATGATGCAGCTGATCAGTGCTCCCCACGGTGTTTTTCTTTCCTAATTTTCTTCCTCCTTTGCTTGCTGTAGGCCCCTTTGTAGGTAAGAGTGCACATGCTGTCCTGCAGTGTCTATTCTGCTGTGTGTTGGTGCCTGCACACTCAGATGCCTTCTCTCTCATTTCCCATTACCTTCTCTTTTGAGTAGAGCAGTTACCACAGAGAATTTTTGAGGGTAAGTGCTTATGATTGCACTTCTGCTATGATTTTCCTGGTAGTTTATCTCTCAGAAGAGTCTGGTATATAAAATCTCTGTTCAAGAAATTCTCTAGGAATTACTCTCCTTAATATGGCAGCAGTCTCCCACTGCTGACAGTGTGAGTGCATCAGAGAAGATGGACTTTTGTAAATCAGGGACTAATTTCAGCCGTTGAAAATGGGAGGAAATAAGTCTCTCTCTTTGAAAAGGCAATCTAAGGGCAGCTTGCATTTGTGTATGTGGAAAGAACGGTTCTTATTTAAAATCTCAGGCTTTTTCTTTTTCTTCCATTTTTCCTTGAGAAAAGTAAATCTTTAGGTATTATGTAAGAACTGTACCATCTAAATACTTTTTTTTAATGATGTTTGAAGCAAATAGCAAGTTTGTAGTGTTGCAGTTTTTCTTCTAGGATCTTTCACAGTGTAAGGGATGTTCTGGGTAGAGTTCCCCAAAGTGGCTTTTTTGAGTCCAAGCTTATTAGATTCTGGTTTAGACCTCTTAGCATAGTTATTCTGCAGAAGTCAGTATTTTCCATAGCTTAGATGGAGATCAAATACCTCCAATTAATGCAAAATTCAAATTAGTCTTGAACTGTGGCACTACAACTGGCATCTCAATAATGAACTAACCACAGGAGGAAGTGGGTTTGTCAGTGTGCCATCGCAAAAAGCTTTGAGCGTTCATCTAATCTCTTCTGGGATCATATTTATATACCTTGCTGCTCTCTTGAAATACACCCCCAATGTACTGAATGGCAGAAGAATATCTGATGCAGCAAGCTGTGGAAGCGTGAGCTGTACAGTCTTTTTAGTTGATGTATTTCAAGGTGGATAACCTTAAAAATCAATAGTGTCTGCTGCACCAGTCAGAATCATGATGGACTGTTCCTCGCTGATCCTCTTGCTTAGGCTGTGAATAACTGATGCTGTGCTGCTGCAGATCCGCAGCACCAGCCAAGGCAAGGGCTGGAGCATCCAGTAGCAGGGCTGCTCTTTTGAGCAAATCTCTGTCTGCTCTTAGAATTTATGTGAAGTGCAGCTGTTGGTGGGGGGTTTTGGGGATTGTTTTTGGGTTTTTCTTTTTTACAACAGACTACACAAGCGCTAGATGACAGAGTAAGTACAGTGACAGGGAAGTAGTTTTCAAAGGCTCAAGCAGTATTTTCAAGTTGCTTGTAAATGTGACATTTTCTCTTTGGAGACAGAAGGAACTTTCTGTTTGAGCTTGTAGTGCCCCAATTACAAAAATGGAAACAGCTATTCGGAAAAAAATATTAAATAGATTATCTTAACTTTGTGGGAAGTTAACTTTGTGGAGCTGTCATCTAAGAGAGGTGGAAAATGCAGAGTTTTGTCTTCTCTACCAAAACAAAGTTCTCAAGTTCAAATAGTTAGTTTTTTAAATACCAATGACACGTCAGAAATCGTCTCATTAGAAAGCCAAAATGTTTGAATATCTAGAAGCACAAATCATAAATGGGAAATTATGGGGAGGAGGTGCCTGGGAGGTCTTGAAGATGGATTTCTTAAAGGGTCTGCATATAATTTTCTAGGTTTTCTAACAGTTCATTGGAAAAACAAAATAGAAAATTATCTAAAATAAACTGACAAAAGCTGCAGGAACAGGAGGAGGAGGAAGAGAATGAAGTATCAGATGTGATGCTCTAGCTAGTAAAAAAACCAAGTACTTTCATTGCTGACCTCACCTTTGCATACAATAGGAGACCACAGAGATATTCTCTTGCTTGTAAGGAAGTAGCTTCTGCTGCCTCTGATCATATGCATAAAAAGACAGCATGTTACTCTTAGGTAGACTGAATCCAGTGATAGGGATAGAAAGCTTCTTTGAAGAAAAGCCTTAGAAAAATCCAGTAACAGAAATAGACTCCCACTGAGAGTTTACTGAGATTTTGCTGCTCTTCTGCGTATCAGTAACGAAGCAGACCATGGAGAGAAAGTAAACTGATGTGATGCCCAAGGTGTATGTGTTGGGGAAAGATCAGAGAAGTTTTTGCATGCCATTGATGCTGAAAATAGATCTCTGAATGATACCTTTCTCCTTATGGACTGCCTGTTTGGAGTTGTTCAGGGAGTTGCATTTGCAGATGGAAAAGGGACAGGTGGTGAGAGTAACAGTGCTGGTTGCATGGTATGTCCCTTAACTCTCATAACATGTTATATGTAAAACTATCGAAGATATGTGAAAATTACTTGACTTTCATATTGTTAATTATGAGGACACCAACTGATGATACTGCCTAGTGCTGTAGGGATATCTGCCTCTCTGATGTGCATTTCGGTGTTCTTAGTTTGGGCACCTGGTCGTTACCTTTCTCAGAGCCTGTGCCGTCTCTGCAGGTGGGGCTGGGACTTGGCTCCCTCCATTTGTCAACTGCATTTATCTACCGTGAGCTAGAGTTAGTTCAGCACTTGCAGACTCACAGTCTCTTGAAAGCAATAAAAGAGTTAACTCGTGGCCCGTCAACTTAAAACAAATATTATCTGAGCTCTCTCAGGACTGCAGTAAGTTGATGCCGTGAGCTGAAGTCTGTCTTTGTACTGTGCTGACCAGGTATTGCTTGTTGCCTGCAGTGGTGGTTTGGTTTCCTGAAGCACATGAGTTCAGTGGATGGTGTTTGGGGTATGACACTGGAGTTGGTGTTTGGGGTATGACACTGGAGTGTGTGTCTCATGGGCGCTGGTAATTGGTAGCTGTGATTCAGTGGGGAGCTCCAGGCACTGGGTGGAAAATGCAGAATATGTTTTGGTTCTGACTGTGTACAGCATCAGCCACATTTCAGTGTTTATTAACGTTAATTTAAAATCTTTATGCTTTTAAACCATTGCCTATTCCATGGACATGTGATGTTGGATAGCTTTCATCCTTTCTATTTTCTGCTTGAAAAACCAAGATCTTTCCCTCCAGCCGTGAGAATTTCTTCTTCTAGGTACAGTAAATAGGCTTTGTCATAACACTGTAGAAGAAAGTATTTAGTAATTCCATGTAAATATAAATTCTTGATAATTTTGTTTGTTTGTTTGTTTGTGCCCTGGAACATTTTGAAATGATTTCAGGTAGTTTATCCAAGTAGCAAATACAGAGCTGTTATGTGTGCCTTAGGAAGGGAGAGGACTCAGCTCAGAAACTTGCTTAACATGTTAGATCCCCAAATTTAAATGTGTATCCTCTTTTTAAAAAGGATGACAGACTCAAATTGTTGTGTTTTATGTTAAGAGTAGGTCACTACTATTATTTTTCCCTTCCAAAAATTGAAGGATGAAAAATTCATGCACAGATGACAAAGGCTTTATTGTCAGGTTATTTTTCTTTCATTTATGGGATATGATTAAATGTGTGCTGTCAAAAAGAGGCCTCTTTAAAGCCTATTGATTACTATTTGAGACCTGCCAGCAGCATTATTACTTAATGCATAAGAAAATCTAATAGAAAATTATTAAGTTGGTGTTTTAGTTCCTCTAGTGAGAACATTTCAGGTATTCATCTCATATCGTTGCACAAATTGCTTGGCTCAAGTAGATACCACAAAATCATGTTTTAATGATTTTTTTCCTTTTTCCATCTTTTATTTTTTTTCACAGTCACATGACACAATCAGCCACATTTGAAGACCCTCGAATAGAGAGCTGCCAAATAACCCCTCCAGCCCCTCGGAAAGTGGAAATGAGGAGGGATCCTGTGCTAGGATTTGGGTTTGTGGCTGGTAGTGAAAAGCCAGTTGTTGTACGCTCAGTAACACCAGGTATGTTTTCCCCACCTGACCCCAGAAGAAAACTTCAATTTAGCCTTCTAAGATGAAATGCAGCTACAAATTTGAGAACTGTTGAAATATTCAGGCAGACAAAGTAATCACAAATACTGGATAGGATTTTAAGCCTTGTGTTACCCAGTGGTTTCCTTCCTTACACTCATTTTTGAACGTTACATAAATATGTTAGTAAAAAGCCAGTTTGGAGTTATTGCTCTGAGCCATTACTGTTGTTTTCCTGAAAAAAGGTAACTCATTTCAGTCAAGGAAAGAAGGTCTTCTCCCTGGTATCTTTATATTGGTTTGCTGTCACCTTCATTATCATTGAATCAGCGTTTTCAAGAGGTATGTTGAGTTCTGAGATTAAAACTTGCATATTTTTCATTCTTATAATCACGTTCCCAAGGAGAGCTAGGTTTCTAAAAACAATATTTCTTTCTGAAAAACAGGATGCTATTGCTGGCTTTTTTTTTTTTTTTTTTTTTAAATGAATGCATCTGTATAACTACATGGTTAAAAAACAGGTCAAAATATATCCCTAAACATTTTACCTGCAGTGCAAATTAGTGAGGTTTTTGATATTTTTGGAGTTATGAGAGACGAGACCTGGGACTAATCCGTCTCCCAAATAGCAGGCTCCTGCTCTCTATGCTTAAAAGTTCAGTTGTTATGTAAAATTGCCTTGGAGCCAAGGGCAAGCATTTGACTTTGCTCTTGTTCGATATGTTCTCCAGAAGCCCCACAGAGAGCAGAGGAGAGGCAAAATCGACTTTGTGAAGTTCTGATGTCATTTACCCATATGTGTGCATTGATTACATTTGTATTGCTTTCATATGAAGTGAGCAGTGTAACTAATATTTGAACCAGATCCAGACACCTTATTTCTCTCAACTTGGCATTATTAATGTAGTTTTATTTGGAAAAAATAAAAAAAAAAATTGGAAAATGTGTTTACTATGTTCTGTTCCAAGTGAATAGGAGGAAATACAAGCTCAGGACAACATTCTCCTACATGGATTTGTATCCATTTATGCGTGATATGGAAGTGGAGTAAAGTTTTCAAAGCAAACAAAGGAAAGGATCACCATTAGCTCAGTTGTTGAATGAATTGGCTTTGATGCTGAAGCATCTTCTTTTAAGACTTTATCTTCACAGTGGTAGTATTATTCTGTTTTTTATGTATCATCATTGCAGAGTTTAAAGACAAAGACTAGAGAGGATATATCTTTTCATTACGAACTGTGATGTTCACATCGTCTTCTGAGCATGTAATTGTGCTGAGAAAGAAAGTAATATGTGCATTTCATAAAGTACCGTGCACTCAGTGTGCATTTCAGCAGTGCCAGAATCCTAACCACACAGACATATACATGACTGATTGTCTATTCAGACTGATGCTAAATATTCATGTCTAACTGAAAGTGGCAGTGCTTTTGGATGTGCCTGTGTTCATCAGGTGGTAGGAATCTAGCAGAAAAGAGATTCAAGAGGCTGGAGGTATAAAAACTTACTGCCTTCAATTGAAGGAAACAGGTTTGTTTTGCCTAGAACAGAAAAGTCAGAGGAGAGACCTGTGAATGACATTCAAATATGTAAGTGATGTTTCATAGGAATGAGGAATAAGATGTTCTCTGGTGTTACTTTGCCTGGGACAGGAAACAATGTGTTGCAACCAGGGAGATCTGGTATACTTACCATGGAAAAAGACTTTCTGGTCTTTACAGTAGGTAAACAGGATCATTTGTTCACAGGAAAAGGAATCCTTCTCAGAGTGGTCTTACAAAATATCAGACAAACATTGATCAAGGATGAGTAAAATATGGTTGATCACACCTTAAAGGGTGTATAAGCCCACGGCTTATGGGTCCTTTTGGCCCTTCAGAAAACTGAGCCTTTATTTTAGGTGGTTAGACATGGGTTTAGAACTTGAGGAACTTCATTAGAAGTTGCTAAGCCACTAGCTTGCAAGATTTTCCTGATAAGGGAGTACTGGTAAAGTCAGAAATAGTGTTAGTGTAAAAATGTCATTAAGTGAAGAAAAAGTACACTTGTAGTATGTGAACAACAGTGTGTCTGTGCATTTACAATAGTCTGCTAACCTGTCCTCTTTTTTTTTTTTCCCCGCTCCATTTGTCTGCAGGCGGCCCCTCTGAAGGAAAGCTTATACCAGGGGATCAGATCATAATGATTAATGATGAGCCAGTCAGCACTGCTCCAAGGGAGAGAGTCATCGACCTTGTCAGGTAGTTGATGTCCTGTCACTTAAACTACAAACCCCGTGACTTATTGCCTGTGCAGTCATTCAACAGTACAGCAAGTCCTGCCTTCTCATGTCTGAGAAAGGGGAAAATAATGTTGCTTTACTTATAATGAAGAATGATGAATTTTTTTAGTATTAAAATGAAGTGTCTTCTTAAAATGTCATCTGGGTAGCTGAAAAAGTATAAAAAAATCCAGGAATAGCTCCAAAGTACTTGGGTATTAAAAGTGGAATAGTATTGTCCTGGTATTTATTTTTGGTATGGGTTGTTGAAAAGATGATTCCTGGAGCATGGAAGCTCCAGCCACTGTTGCATTACTGTTCATTTTTCACATGAAGAAAGTTAAGCCAGGTTTTTCTTATGTGAAGAATAAAGAAAACTTGGTAGGGTGATTTTTGAGAGTGAACGAATGCATGCAAATATGTTGAGAAGCTCAAAAAAGTGTTCAGGTGGAATGCAGGTAGGTGAGCTTGTGTGAAAAAAGCAGGCAGGGAAGAGAGAAGAAGACAGAAAATGAGACCAAAAAAGTGACTGTGGACAGTACAGGAAAGGAGAAATGTCAGTATTTGTAACGGGATATACAAAGAAAGGAAGAACAGTGGCTGAAAAAGATGTATTCCGGTTCATATAATGCACTTTGCTTTTGGAGTAACAAGAAACGTCAGTGCATTACACAGAAAAATGGCAAGTAACTAAATGATTAAACATAAAAATTAGTAATTTAAATTACAGTAGCCTTGTTGCTGTACACCAGTTTTGTTTCTGTTTTCTCCTTCCCATTGGTGTAAACTCTGAATTGGTGGGTCTTGTTGATTCCTGAGAGATGCTCAGATTTTAATGGTACAGGTACCGCTCCTCAAAACTTGTTGCTATCAGTGTTTTCACTGTTACCCATGTAATTTTGAAAAGTCACATTTGTTTACAGAAATTTGGGCAGGAAGTGCCACAACAGTTGTACTTCTCCAGGTGACAAATTGAGTAAACAGGTGCTCATTTGCTAGGGATTCAGCTGTAAGGAAAACTTCCAAAGATGATGCAGAAATGGTATAAAAATGCCAGCAGTGCTGATGCCTTCATTTGTGTTAGGTGGGATTAAACAAAATATATTTTCAGATTTTTTTGAAAAAAGTTTTAACCTGCAAGTCAACAAACAAACACAATTTGCTAAGAGCTTCTTGTGATGAGTAGACTCCACAAACTGCAGGAACTGTCCTGCTCCTGATAAAGTTCTGTCTTATGGTCTGTGTTGACCACCAGTAAAAGCCTCAAAAATGGGTCTTATACTAATTTTTGATGTCTTTGTTTCTTCATAAAGCAATAATATTGCCTTCTTCATTCTTTCCCTGATTCTTTGATATTAAGCAAAGTTAGGATCTCTATCTCATTTTCTGCTTCCATCAATATGTAGTAATAACAGCAAGAAAAATAGACTGATTAACCTGAGACAAACTGAATTTATTGTGTAGCTGATTCTCTGTCTGCCTTCAAACAAGAAACTCAGTAAGAATGTCACCCTTCCCAATTACACTGACTACATAGGTAGTGTCAAATTAAATGTTGTTTCATTCCAGGGAAAGCTTTAGGTGATGATTTTCCTACACTGAAATTCTACCTCTGCTCTCAGAATCTGTCTGCTGTTAGGATTTTGACAGAGACTCATTCTTTGATGAAATTTGGAACAAAATATATTGGGGTTGTATGTTACAGCATTTGAAAATAAGAGCTTTCTTTTCATGCCCGTGGGAACGCCTGGAGTGATTAGACACTGTCAGTGTGCAGTGTCAGTGTGCAGTCCTGACACCACAGCAGAAGCAATTCTTTGCATCAATGAAACAGTGAATCTCTTCTGTATAATTGAAGGTTTTCATATGGGTTAGATACATCTGCAACTTTTCAATGCATCTGCATTTTTCAATGTGAGTGGGAGAAGTTTTGAAATCTTGTTTTCCTGCAGGTAGTAGCATGTCAATGGTCAGCAGTGAGTGTGTTTTAAATGCATAGGTTATGCAAATGGACATAATCACAAAATCATAGAAGAACTGAGAGGAGATTTCTGGAGGTCATCCAGTCTAACCTCTTGCTCCAGGCCAGGTAGTGTCAAAGTTAGATGTGGCTGCTCAGCACTTGCCAAATCCAGTCTTTAATATCTCCAAATACGGAGATTTCCCAACCACACTGGGTAGGTATTTCTGTTCTTAACCAGTGGCCTTTCAAAAAGACAGGAGCCAGCTTGACATCAGCCTTAGATGCATCCCATCTAGGCCCATGGACTTGTGAATGTCACTCTTACCTAAGCAATCCCTAATTCAGCCTTTGTCTGCCTTTGTTCCGTAAATTCTGTCACTGAGCGCAGGGACCAGGGTGGCAGATCTTGCCACTAAAGGCCAAAGCCAAGAAAGCAGTGAGCATCTGAGCTCGTTCAGTGTCCTTCATCAGGTTTGCCACGCCTTTTAGCAGCAAGTTTGTATTTCCCTTGGCTTTCACTGCTATTGTAGTTGGAGAGACCCTTCTTGTTATTTTTTATCCATCCTGGATAAGTTTCAGTACCAGCAGAGCTTTGCAAACCCCATCCCTGCCTGGCCATGTACAGCTTCTCTGTTTCTGCTGGGTAACCTGTCTCCATTTCCATCTCTGATTTCCTTCCATTTTGCACTGGGTCTTGTCCAGGCTGTCCCTGTGGAGCCACTCTGGTGTCCTGCTATGCCTGCCTGCTTCCTTGCAGATTGGAACAGACCGTTCTGGCACCTGGAGGTGCCCCTCCGTGAAGATCACCCAGCTCTACTGGGCTCTGGCCTTTCAGAGCTGCATTCCACAAAACTCTGCTTACCAATGCCCTGAACAAGCGTCAGTCTTATTTAGACTGGACTCCTCTTCCTCCTTTCCTTCAGGATCTTACACTGTATCATCTTGTGGTCACAGCAGCACATGAATGAGAAATTGATATTCCAATACTGTTTTTTTTCTGTGATTACATCGTCTCTTGCTGATGAGGTATAACAAGGTATATTTTATATTCATGATGTGAAATTCAGTGGCTATTTTTATGCAGCTTTCCCTCAAAGCTTTATGTAAAGTCAAGAAACACTTTGTTGTTATAATTGCAGAGAGTGTGGAAAAAATTAATCTACTTTCAAAATACTGTCATAAAGATCATAGCATGTCAAATAGAAAAAACCCCAAATTGCATGAGAAAAGAAAAAGACAGATTTCACAACCAGGTGAGCACCAAACTTCACCAGAATTAGGAAAGCCCAAAACTTCCAAGCAAAATATACACAAATGTTAGATGTTAAGTCAACCTTGAATGTTAAACAGAGTTTTTAATGTAATAGAATATTTAATTGTTTTCCAAGAAAACATTGTCAGAACATTAACTGATGAAAAGAGTTATGAGATTGAAGGAAAAGAAAATGGAAAAGGTAATTTCTGCTGCAATCTATCTTAAAAAAAAAATAAAACAAAACAAAATTTCCACCAAAAAGGGTATCTAAAAAATGTCAATTAAATCTTTTTTCATTAGGAAAAAGCATATTCCTAAGCAATAAATTTGTTTTATTTCTAAATCTCACAACATAAATCACACTAATTTCTTTTAGATCATTTGTTTTTCTTCAGCCCTTTTCCTATCAGCTCCAAATTCATTGTCTAACTGTTACTCCTATAGGATTAGAAATAGATAGACTGGTCTTTCAAGAAAGTCCCTTTTGTGTAATGGTTTTGCTACAGGAAAATCAAGAAGTTAAATGCAATGCATAATACAGAAATTTTCCCATCGGCTTTTTATTGCATTGTAATATTTTAATTATATGTGGGCTTTTTAAACATTCATTACTGAAAATAATCTTCCTTAAGTAGAAAACTGTTATAGCCACCTCTGCTGACTCCAGGGTGTACTGAGCAGGAACCTGGTGAAAGATTTTGGTTTGATTTTTAAGAATTGGGGGATACTCTTTTATCCTAGGAAGTCTCAGGTCTGGAGATTATCAGGGATATTCATTATAAATATCCCCTGTAGGTCATTCTGATCCATTGAATTCTTTTGGCTCTGCTTTACTGGCAACACTTAATTAGTGTTCAAGTCGTCTTTTGAAAGCCAGGGTTGCAGAAATATGAATACAGTATGGTTTGCAGACAAAATCCATTTGGACTCATTATTTCTGGGTGCCGTTCAATGGCTTTTGCACCATATTGTGTTCTCCTGAGCTATTTCCAGCACAAACTCAGAAGTCATGTTTATGGTTTCCCTTACAAAGAGAGGTCAGTTTTATGAATGTCACTTATGCCTGTGGTCGAGATGTATTCCATTCAAGATAGAAAGTTATAGAAGTTCAAAAAAGAGGAAGAAACAAGATCACTTTTCTAAATGTAAGCTTCAAGTCAAGGCAAGGAGCAAGTGAACAGAATACAAAAGATGTATTTGAAGTGCAGTCAGTTCAAAATTTATCAGGAGCTATTTATGTTGGTTTTATTTTGCTGCTGATACAGATTCTGTGAGTTAAAGCTTTTCACACATACTTAACAATAAGTACTTTGATATAACATTAAATTCATGGCAAAATGGAGCAATTTTTTCCTTATTTAAAGGTGAGCAACAATGCAACACTGACATATTAGAAGATACATTAATGTACGGTATCAATTAATTGGTTGCTCAGAGGTGCATGTATCTCATTATCATTGCTTAATGTTACATTTGTGTCTTTTTAAGAATCAGGTTAACCCACCCTTTTTGTTGAAACAAAGAAATACTTCTAACAATATGCCTTATTAGGTTTATAGGCAATTTCTGTGACATTAAGGACTTGTTTATCTTCGATTGCACTGAGTAGGCATTAGTCTACAAGGATCCCAACGTATGTAAACTTTCTTTTTATTTAGCAAGGTGTTTTACTGAAATTTTAAGTGACACACAAGTGTACTCTTACTCCATAAACCAAACAGTGAGTAGGGCATGGTAGTGGTATTTTGTTCACACTTTAATTAAAATAGTTATCCAGGCAGCCATCCAGGAGAAACTGGCATCTGAAGAGGATGATCCGTCTGAGATACTCGTTTTGGAGAAAACTACCCTGTGGCAGAAAGCTTTATTTATATATTGACTAAAGAAGAAGAACAGAAAAGTATTTTAGAGAGAAACCTGACTTCTAGATTGCTAAATTAGGCTAGATTAGTCCATTCCTTGCAACTGTAACAGCACTAAATTAGGATTTGATGTCTTGTGGAATTCCACTAAAAGACTTAAATTGCAAAGCGAGAAGTGAAAAAGGTGAAATTCATTAAGGGCTTTTCTTTCTTGTTGGCTCTATTTTCTATTTAAGAGAAATGCCTCAAAAATCTCTCTGAAGTAACTCTTGCTTTGGCAAGTTAATGTCACAGCAAGTTTTCATCAAGAGGATCTAGAGGATTCTTTCGATTCTGCAGTGTAATTTATGTTTTAATTGTTTATTGCCATTAGACTGGAGAGAAGGAACCCTCCAGGATTTTAGGCTGCATGTTGCATTTTAAGCGCTAACATGAATTTAATCAATACTGACCCTCCTCACCATTGTCGTGAAATGGATGAGGATTCTGTCGCTCCCATTTCACTCTGTGTATGTCAGGGAACCACTTTTCCCACTGCATCCTCAGAGCTAAATGCAAGTGGAAAAGGGAGCTCAGTGACAGTGCCTGTCAGCATCATCGTCTTGCAGCAGCTGAAAATGCCACTTTTCAAATGTTTCTGGATCTAGTTTAGACAGTTTCTTATATTGGATCAAGTAATTTTGGTGGACTTACTATTAAAGATATTCTTTCTTCATCAACATCATAGAGAAAAAATCAAGCATATTAAGCTATTAGCCATGATACTGCTTAGCAACCATGAATCTTGAAAACTGCTTTTTCTGAAAAACTAGTCATGCAGAAATTTTAATTTGAAGGTACCCTATTATAGTCCCAGTTCAGTATATAAATCTGGAGGCTGTACCCACTTTGTGTCAGGTCCTGACTGATGAATTGCTAGCGTTTTAGGCTTTAAACACATAATGGTGAACAAAGGGACAAAATGTTGGACCAAGTGATCTGTACAAGTTTTCCAAGTGCCATCAATGGAGATAAGATTTCTCCCAGAGCATTTAATTAGCTACATCTGATCAGCTAGCCCATGCAGGGAGCTCAGAGTCAGGACATTAGAACTCAGTTCCTATCTGTCTTTAGGGGTGTTGTTAGATATGTATCTTCTTCCTTTTGAGGTGTTTCTGCAACGTAATACAGAGATAACTGAATCACACTTCAAATTAGCTCTGAATCTGTGAGAGCACACATTTAATATTGTCTCATTTATCTTCTTTTCTTGCCAGTTGTGGTGCTTCTTGTTCTTGAGCTAATATATTGAGGGCTAATTCAGGTCTCTCCAGATTTTAATTACTAATCTGCAATAACATTTCAGAAATGCCTGCCCACCTTTTCAAAGGCCTGTAAGAGCTGAAAGCTGTATAGAGATATTACTTGTTATTGTTAAATTCAATACTATCTATGGACATTGTTCTCTTTTAAATCCATTGTATCTCTGAAAGCATGCAGTGTCATATCCTTGGTTATTCTTAGCAGAAAGTTGACTGACATGGTTTAGAAAGGTTTGGCCTTGATAATTCAGATATTCCGAATACTGAGATCTTAATTTGTTGTGTAAACTGAATTTTCTTTTTGTGTTAACCATGCTGAATGGCCCCTGGAGCTGGCAAGCATATGCCCTTTTTGAAATTTCAAGGCTTGATGTGTCATCTGGTTGAAATGTTGTGTCATCATCTCACTCTGTTCTCTAGAAAAAGGAGTCAGCTGTGATGAATTTCAGGTCAGCTGTTCCCTAACAAGTTGCTTTATGGAATGCAAGGGTATGAATGGAGATGTGGAACAGCTGTGCCCAAAACACAAGTAACTGTACTGAATGCCTTCTTCAGATGTGAACCAGCAAATGTTGCTCTCATTAGCTTGTTCTGACAAGCTTATTGCTTCTCATCCAGTTAAACAAAAGTGTTGGCTTGTCCAAATGGAAGATTTGCTCTAAAGCCAGGTGCACTGATGTGAATATTTCAGAGTAATTGTTTCCATGTAAAATCATACAAATGAACACCCACCTTTGACTTTATTATGAGTTAATGCTTCCATGAGATGGATTACTTCTATATTGCATGTTCTGCAATAGATGTTTATCCTTCTTTGTGCTGTTTATGCAAGCCCCGTGCATCAAATGATTACATCAGGTTAGAATACGTAGCAGGAGGTTCCTAAAAATCTCATGTCCTATGTTTGGGGTAGAGACGGTTAGAGAATAGGTGTCGAACAATCGAAATCTCATGGTTTCTCTTTCCTGACTGCATTATATGTCTCTTTTGAAATGACATTTCCAAATTGCCAAAGACAATGTTGGGCAAGCCAGGCCTTTACATTGTGCTGTTTGTACTTGAATGTTCTGTGTATGCCTTGAAGACATTACAACAGGACAGCTACACTTACACAGGTGTATACACTATGAAATTTAATCAGCCAAAAGTAGAAACCAGGCAGAAGCACAAGCCAGAGGCAGTTTCAGGAGCTGTTTGGGAAACGCCAGTCTGTGTGAAACAGTTTCTGGGACTGGAGAAGCAGTACAGGCTGACAGGAGAGAATTGTGCTATGCACCTGGAGCTGCCAGCGTGGAGTGGCTGTGAAGTATGAAGATGACAGAGATGCCTTCACCACTGCATGCACAGAACTCACAAAGCAACTCTGTCCTTCCAGAAGTGTCTGTCTGCCGTCACTGGGAAGTTTACCACTCCCTTATCCTGCCTGTCAGTTGCTGAGTCATTCAGCACGTACGCATCAGCTAATGAAGCCACTATAAGGGCAAAACAGCCATTTCTGAGAAGGCATGATGGTTGTGGGCCTGTGATGCTTTGGGAAGGCTTTCACAATGTGGCTTTTCATAGTGGTGGCATCAGCATTCCTTTTTATCCTGAGCCAGTGCTGGCCATATGAATCACAGAAATTAACTGGTTTTTATCTGCTGCCTAAATAGCTTCAGGATGACAGAGAAGTAGTTCTTTAAAATACTGAAATGTAGATTGCATTGTCAGTAAAGTGGCTTGTAGTTGCTATGAATTATACCAAAATGCTGTATTTTGATAGAAAGATAGCAAAGGTGATGTCAAGAGCTGAGAGGCAAACATGATATTTTTATGGTTTTGTAACTTGATCCTTGGAGATTTCTGTCAGCTGCAGGTGCCTTGTATGAGGGAAAGGCAGAAAGATTTAAATTGCCTCTTTATAAGGAATGCTGTTTTGAAGGTGGCAGTTTTACATGCACCAGTGTTCATGGGAGGTAAAAGGTAATCTAAACTGTTGAGAGAGAAGGGTGAAAGGACTGTGACCAATTTGCAATGTCTTGTATATTTCCATTAATTTGAAATATCTTTAGTCTTTAGTTGTCAGGTTTTTTCCCCCGTCAAGGTGGAAGCAGCACTCCCTGGGATGGGAAGAAGATAAGGAAAGTGACTGTAAATGAGTAAAACCCTACTCAGAGCAAAATGTCATGGAGAGGTCTTGGTATTACATGGTCTATTGCTATAACAGTGTAATTTTAATGAATTGTGTAATGGGAAGCTGACTCAGGAGGCCCTGAAGATGACAAGACCTTTCTCTAGCTCTGTGGCATGCTGATGCTTCATCTTCCTGATTCTCAGAGTTAGTTTTCACTTTCACAGTTCTGTTTACTTCTCAGATGACATTTAGTCTGTAACATAAAATGAAATGAAGAATGGTGCCTCCTGAAGCTGTGTGCATCCATAAGGTGGCTGTCCTCGGAACATTAGGGTCCACTTTTAGTGGCTACCTCTACACTTCCATTTCATATTCCGGCTCTGATGGCAATGTTGCCTTTCAGTCAGCCAAAAACATGTTAGGGATGTCAGTGCTTGAAACCTGTAACCTGTAGTTTGTCTAAGAAACTCACAAAAAACAGTAGAAATGAGAAAGTGAATACTTAATATTTAAACTAGATTGGCGGGGCAAAGGGACAAAAACAGTCTTGCCAGTGATAAGGTGTGCCGGAAGTTAAGAAACTGAGTACTAGAGAGGACTCTTAATCTGTTCCACGAGGTGTTGGCTACAGTGAACCACACTTGAAATGTTTCTATACCATCACACGCTGCATGAGGAGCAAACAGGAGGAGCCCAAAGCTTTGGCCCCATTCCAGAGTTTCGACATCATTGGCATAAGTGAAACCTTGGTGGGATGTGTCCTGGGACTGGGGTGTCATGTTGGATGCTTACAAGCTCTTCAAGAGGGATAGGCAGGGCAGGGGGGGGTGGAAGGGGTGGTGGATGTAATGAAGAGGCTGAAATCTATGGAGCTTGCAGTTGTGAATGGCACAGTTGAGAGCCTCTGGGTAAGGATTAAGGGACAAGTAAATAATGTGGATGTCATCGTGGGAGTCTGCTATAGACCACCTAACTAGGATGATGATGTCAATGTATTATTCTTCAAGGAGCTTTGGACACTTCCAAATTAACTGCCCTTGTCCTTATGGGTGACTTCATCTTGCCAGATATTGACTAGGAACGTGACACAGCTGATACAAACAGGTCCAGAAGATTCCTAAAACAACTGGATGATAACTTCATATACAGATACTTAGAGAGCTGACCAAAAAAGACACTCTCCTTGATTTGTTGCTTCTTAACAGAGAATCTCTCATGAGCAAAGTAATGATTGGCAGCCATCTTGGCCACAGCGACCACAAAGCAATTGAGTTTAAAATCTCTGTTCGCAAGAGGAAGTACCAGGAAAACCTCAACTCTGGACATGAGGAGAGCAGACTTTAGGCTGCTGAGGGAGCTAGCAAGTAAAGTCCCCTGGGAAAACGCATTTGAAGGTGCTAGGGTCCATCAGTGCTTGTCACTTTCTAAGCACCACCTCCTAAGGGCCTGGGAGCAGGCAATGCCAAAATGTTGCAAGTCAGGTAGGCTAGGCAGAAGGCCATCTTGGCCTTCTGAGCAGGGATTGTCTTCTGAAGCTAAGGCAAAAAAGGAAGGTGTATGCCCAGTGGAAGCAAGGTCATGTGACGTAGGAGGGATGCAGAGATGCTGCTTACCACTTAGAAAGGAGAGAGAAAATCTGTGCAGCCAAAGCTCAGTTGGAATTGAAGCTGACCAGAACTGTGAGGGACAAAAAAAGTTTTTTAGAATGCATAAATTGCAAAAGGCAGTGTAAAAATGACAGCAGCCTGTTACAGGAGGAGAATGATCACCTCACAAACAGGGACATGGACAAGACATTGATATTTAATGCTTTCTTCACCTTTGTCTTCAACACTGATGACTGGCTAAGGGGGTCCCAGTGCTCTGAGCTGGTGGGCCACGTCTTTGAGAGTGATAAACTCCCAGTGGACCCTGAACTTGTGTAGAATCTGCTGCTCCAGCTAGATCCCTTAAAGTCTATGAGANTTAGTTTTCACTTTCACAGTTCTGTTTACTTCTCAGATGACATTTAGTCTGTAACATAAAATGAAATGAAGAATGGTGCCTCCTGAAGCTGTGTGCATCCATAAGGTGGCTGTCCTCGGAACATTAGGGTCCACTTTTAGTGGCTACCTCTACACTTCCATTTCATATTCCGGCTCTGATGGCAATGTTGCCTTTCAGTCAGCCAAAAACATGTTAGGGATGTCAGTGCTTGAAACCTGTAACCTGTAGTTTGTCTAAGAAACTCACAAAAAACAGTAGAAATGAGAAAGTGAATACTTAATATTTAAACTAGATTGGCGGGGCAAAGGGACAAAAACAGTCTTGCCAGTGATAAGGTGTGCCGGAAGTTAAGAAACTGAGTACTAGAGAGGACTCTTAATCTGTTCCACGAGGTGTTGGCTACAGTGAACCACACTTGAAATGTTTCTATACCATCACACGCTGCATGAGGAGCAAACAGGAGGAGCCCAAAGCTTTGGCCCCATTCCAGAGTTTCGACATCATTGGCATAAGTGAAACCTTGGTGGGATGTGTCCTGGGACTGGGGTGTCATGTTGGATGCTTACAAGCTCTTCAAGAGGGATAGGCAGGGCAGGGGGGGGTGGAAGGGGTGGTGGATGTAATGAAGAGGCTGAAATCTATGGAGCTTGCAGTTGTGAATGGCACAGTTGAGAGCCTCTGGGTAAGGATTAAGGGACAAGTAAATAATGTGGATGTCATCGTGGGAGTCTGCTATAGACCACCTAACTAGGATGATGATGTCAATGTATTATTCTTCAAGGAGCTTTGGACACTTCCAAATTAACTGCCCTTGTCCTTATGGGTGACTTCATCTTGCCAGATATTGACTAGGAACGTGACACAGCTGACACAAACAGGTCCAGAAGATTCCTAAAACAACTGGATGATAACTTCATATACAGATACTTAGAGAGCTGACCAAAAAAGACACTCTCCTTGATTTGTTGCTTCTTAACAGAGAATCTCTCATGAGCAAAGTAATGATTGGCAGCCATCTTGGCCACAGCGACCACAAAGCAATTGAGTTTAAAATCTCTGTTCGCAAGAGGAAGTACCAGGAAAACCTCAACTCTGGACATGAGGAGAGCAGACTTTAGGCTGCTGAGGGAGCTAGCAAGTAAAGTCCCCTGGGAAAACGCATTTGAAGGTGCTAGGGTCCATCAGTGCTTGTCACTTTCTAAGCACCACCTCCTAAGGGCCTGGGAGCAGGCAATGCCAAAATGTTGCAAGTCAGGTAGGCTAGGCAGAAGGCCATCTTGGCCTTCTGAGCAGGGATTGTCTTCTGAAGCTAAGGCAAAAAAGGAAGGTGTATGCCCAGTGGAAGCAAGGTCATGTGACGTAGGAGGGATGCAGAGATGCTGCTTACCACTTAGAAAGGAGAGAGAAAATCTGTGCAGCCAAAGCTCAGTTGGAATTGAAGCTGACCAGAACTGTGAGGGACAAAAAAAGTTTTTTAGAATGCATAAATTGCAAAAGGCAGTGTAAAAATGACAGCAGCCTGTTACAGGAGGAGAATGATCACCTCACAAACAGGGACATGGACAAGACATTGATATTTAATGCTTTCTTCACCTTTGTCTTCAACACTGATGACTGGCTAAGGGGGTCCCAGTGCTCTGAGCTGGTGGGCCACGTCTTTGAGAGTGATAAACTCCCAGTGGACCCTGAACTTGTGTAGAATCTGCTGCTCCAGCTAGATCCCTTAAAGTCTATGAGACCTGATGGGACTCATTTGAGATATACTCCAAGAGCTTCCTGATGTCATTGCAAAGCTTCTTTCAATGATTGTTGAGCAGTCTTAAGAATCCAGAGAGGTCCCAGCTGACTGGAAGCTGGCTAATGTTGCTTTCAGGATGGGCAAGAAGGATGATCCTGGAAATTACAGACCTGTCAGTCTCACTTCAGTGAGAGGCAAAATTGTAGAGAACATTATTTTTGGAGCTATTGAAAAACACCTGAAGGACAACACATTCATAATTCAGTCAGCATGGCTTCATGAGAGGAAAGTTCTTTTTGTCAAACTTGATTTCCTTTTATGACAAGGTAATCCACCTAGCTGATCAAGGGAAGTCAGTTGATGTATTTGGATTTCAGTAAATCTTTTTGGATTTCAGTAAATCTTTTAAAACTGTCTTCTCACAAGATCCTTCTGGACAAATTGTCCAAGACACAGCTGGATAAACACATCATGTGATGGGTAAGCAACTGGCTCATGGGGTCAGAGGGTTATAGTGGAGGGGGGGTAATCCACCTAGCTGATCAAGGGAAGTCAGTTGATGTATTTGGATTTCAGTAAATCTTTTTGGATTTCAGTAAATCTTTTAGATTTCAGTAAATCTTTTAAAACTGTCTTCTCACAAGATCCTTCTGGACAAATTGTCCAAGACACAGCTGGATAAACACATCATGTGATGGGTAAGCAACTGGCTCATGGGGTCAGAGGGTTATAGTGGAGGGGGGGTAATCCACCTAGCTGATCAAGGGAAGTCAGTTGATGTATTTGGATTTCAGTAAATCTTTTAGATTTCAGTAAATCTTTTAAAACTGTCTTCTCACAAGATCCTTCTGGACAAATTGTCCAAGACACAGCTGGATAAACACATCATGTGATGGGTAAGCAACTGGCTCATGGGGTCAGAGGGTTATAGTGGAGGGGGGGTAATCCACCTAGCTGATCAAGGGAAGTCAGTTGATGTATTTGGATTTCAGTAAATCTTTTAGATTTCAGTAAATCTTTTAAAACTGTCTTCTCACAAGATCCTTCTGGACAAATTGTCCAAGACACAGCTGGATAAACACATCATGTGATGGGTAAGCAACTGGCTCATGGGGTCAGAGGGTTATAGTGGAGGGGGGGTAATCCACCTAGCTGATCAAGGGAAGTCAGTTGATGTATTTGGATTTCAGTAAATCTTTTAGATTTCAGTAAATCTTTTAAAACTGTCTTCTCACAAGATCCTTCTGGACAAATTGTCCAAGACACAGCTGGATAAACACATCATGTGATGGGTAAGCAACTGGCTCATGGGGTCAGAGGGTTATAGTGGAGGGGGGGTAATCCACCTAGCTGATCAAGGGAAGTCAGTTGATGTATTTGGATTTCAGTAAATCTTTTAGATTTCAGTAAATCTTTTAAAACTGTCTTCTCACAAGATCCTTCTGGACAAATTGTCCAAGACACAGCTGGATAAACACATCATGTGATGGGTAAGCAACTGGCTCATGGGGTCAGAGGGTTATAGTGGAGGGGGGGTAATCCACCTAGCTGATCAAGGGAAGTCAGTTGATGTATTTGGATTTCAGTAAATCTTTTAGATTTCAGTAAATCTTTTAAAACTGTCTTCTCACAAGATCCTTCTGGACAAATTGTCCAAGACACAGCTGGATAAACACATCATGTGATGGGTAAGCAACTGGCTCATGGGGTCAGAGGGTTATAGTGGAGGGGGGGTAATCCACCTAGCTGATCAAGGGAAGTCAGTTGATGTATTTGGATTTCAGTAAATCTTTTAGATTTCAGTAAATCTTTTAAAACTGTCTTCTCACAAGATCCTTCTGGACAAATTGTCCAAGACACAGCTGGATAAACACATCATGTGATGGGTAAGCAACTGGCTCATGGGGTCAGAGGGTTATAGTGGAGGGGGGGTAATCCACCTAGCTGATCAAGGGAAGTCAGTTGATGTATTTGGATTTCAGTAAATCTTTTAGATTTCAGTAAATCTTTTAAAACTGTCTTCTCACAAGATCCTTCTGGACAAATTGTCCAAGACACAGCTGGATAAACACATCATGTGATGGGTAAGCAACTGGCTCATGGGGTCAGAGGGTTATAGTGGAGGGGGGGTAATCCACCTAGCTGATCAAGGGAAGTCAGTTGATGTATTTGGATTTCAGTAAATCTTTTAGATTTCAGTAAATCTTTTAAAACTGTCTTCTCACAAGATCCTTCTGGACAAATTGTCCAAGACACAGCTGGATAAACACATCATGTGATGGGTAAGCAACTGGCTCATGGGGTCAGAGGGTTATAGTGGAGGGGGTGACATCAGACTGGTGGCCTGTCACTAGAGGGGTTTTGCAGGGCTCCATCCTTGGCCCTGTGCTTTCAACATCTTCATAAACAACTTGGATGCAGGACTAGAAGGTATAGCAAGTTTGCTGATGATACTAAATTCGGGAGGAGCTATTGACTCCCTTGAAGGCAGGGAGACCCTGCAGAGACACCTGGACAAATCAGAGGCCTGGGCAATCACCAGCTGTATGAAGTTTAACAAGGG
>VZTH01015477.1:0-18601 GCA_013397815.1 Aleadryas rufinucha | reverse complement strand
GCGGGCGGTGCGGGCGGTGCGGGGGGATGGCCCGGGCCGCGCACGTGGAGCCTGTCCCGGCCCCGCCGGGAATTCCCGAGGAGCCGGGATGCGCGGGGGTTCGGCGCCGTGGCAAGGAGCTGCTGGAGCTGCTGTTTATGGAGGCAGCGAGCGGGCTCCGGGAGCAGTCCCGGTGCTCGGGGCCCAGTCCCGGTGCTCGGGGCCCTGTCCCGGTGCTCGGGGCCCTGTCCCGTTCTGCGCTGCCGGCACCGGCTGGGAGGTCTCCTGGCCGTGTCCCGGACGCGGCGNTGGCCGTGTCCAGAACGCGGCGTTTTCCAGGAGCGTGTTCCCCTGCCCCGGCCCTGGCTGCGGGCGGCCCTTGGGAGGGAGGAATTTCTGTGTCCTTGACGGTGAATTTGTGCTTTGTTCTGCTCCCAGGCTCTCCCCGCGCTGCATCAGGAGGTGCTGCCCCGGTGGCCGAAAGTGTGAGCGAGGGCAGAAATATTGGTTGGAGAAAATGAGCGAGTTCAACCCGTCTGTGCTGGGACGAGGAGGAGAGAAGGGAACGGAGCTGGGAAGGGGCTGGAGCACCAGGAGTGGCTCAGGGAGCTGGGAGAGGGAGAAAAGGGGGATCAGGGGGGACCTTGTGGCTCTGCACAACTCCCTGACAGGAGGGGGCAGCCGGGGAGGGCTCTGCTCGCAGGGAGCAGGGACAGGAGGAGAGGGAACCACGTATTTTTATTTTTATATAATTATAAACCACCACAATGCAGACGCGAGCCCTTCTCACGGTGGGGAACGTTTGGGTTCTGTGCAGAGTGAGGATGGGCCGCCGCTCCTCGGACACGGAGGAGGAGAGCAGGAGCAGGAGGAAGAAGAAGCACCGCCGGCGCTCCTCCTCCAGCAGCTCCTCGGGCAGCAGGACCTACAGCCGGAAAAAGTCGGGAAGGAAATCCAGGTCGAGGTCGCGGTCCCGGGATCTGCAGTCTTGGTCCCATTCCTATGAGAAAAGGTGCATTTGGAGGGGTTTTTGGAAACTGAGCTCTTCTATATTACGGCAGAAAGGTGGAAAGGTTGGAATCCAGTGGGTTGGGATTTTGTAGCACGGATTGTTCTGAACCTTGGGAGGTGTGGAAATGTTTTCACTTTCATCAGAATAAAACCCCAAACCCACTGCTGTGACCAGCAGCACCCACACCTCCTTCCCCCCACAGGAGCACTACAGCAGGGAATGTGCAGATCCAGAGGTAACTTCTGCATTGAACAGAAAAATCCCATATGTAAAATAGCTCTTCCTTTCTTCTCCCATTAGGGACACCTTCCACTGTCCCAGGCTGCTCCAAGCCCCATCCAGCCTGGCCTTGGGCACTGCCAGGGATCCAGGGGCAGCCACAGCTGCTCTGGGAATTCCATCCCAGCCCCTTCCCTTTCAGGAATTCCTTCCCAATATCCCATCCATCCCTGCCCTCTGGCACTGGGAAGCCATTCCCTGTGTCCTGTCCCTCCATGCCTTGTCCCCAGTCCCTCTCCAGCTCTCCTGGAGCCCCTTTAGGCCCTGCAAGGGGCTCTGAGCTCTCCCTGGAGCCTTCTCCTGTCCAGGTGAGCACCCCCAGCTCTCCCAGCCTGGCTCCAGAGGGGCTCCAGCCCTTGGAGCAGCTCCATGACCCCATCCTGGTTGTCTCAATCTGGCTTGAGGTGCTCAATTTATCAGGAAGTGGAGCAGGAAAACTCTCCTGCTGTCCAGCTGCCCTGTAAATCCAGCAGGAAATGCTCCTGACAAACCCTCCTGTAGTGGCTGCAGGGTGTGATGAGGACCAGTTGAGAGCTCCTGGGGGCTTATTCAGGGGTTTATTCCCATCCCTTTCCCCTACTGAGGATCTCCATCCTCCCCAAGGTTGGGGCAGGGTGCCCTGGGCTGGGATCCCAGCCTGAATCCCGTTAGTCCAGCGCAGGCAGGGCCAGCTCCCAGGGAAACCAGAGGGGGATTTGGGGCTGGATGGATACCAGGACACTTCAGCTGCATCCAGGGAGGGTCCCAGGCTCTGCTTTTAGGGTCTTGGCTTTGCCCTTGGGGCAGGGCATTTGCTCCTGGCAGTTCAGTCCATGTTCCACGCTGGTCCTGCTGGATTTCTCCCTGACCCTGAGGAATCAAAGGCAGCAGTTTCTGGAATTCCTGGCCTTCATCCAGCAGCAACATCACATTCCCCTTCCAGGTTCAGCCCTGTTCTTCAGCAGTTAACCTGTACATCTTTTCCAATATTCCAGCTGCTGCAGCCCCTTTCCCTCGTGCTGGATAATCACTGAGCACATCCTGAATTCCAGAAGTGTTTCCTCGGTGTTACATTTTAATATTAATCACCCATCAAGGCCAAAAATAGGGAGGATTGTAATTGTTAATTAGTTAACTGTTGGGGAGATGGAGAGGAAATGTTAACATTAAGATTTGGAACATCTACCCCTACCCAGTTTTGGATTTAGTGTCTTTCCTTTCACCTTTCTCCTTGGGGTATAAGAATTTATTCTTTGGATAAACAAAGCTGGGAGGGAGGGGAGAAGGAAGAGACCCTTTTAATTCCTGGTTGGACTCAGGAGGGAACTGCCCTTAAATGAACTCAAGTGAAACAAATTAACCCTGATTACAAACAGCACTTAAAGAAAGCCCCACCTGAGCTCCCTTCCTTGCCTGGGCTGTGGCTGTTGGAGGATCCCCTCTTTAGGGCAGCACTGTCTGTGTGTATGGGGGAACAGTGGGATTTGAGGCTTCTGGAGCACCCTACAAACCCCCCAGGTCTGTACGCGTTTTGTCAGGGATTGTTTGAGGTTTGCCCCTGTTTTCTCGGGTTTGTCCCAGTTTTTTGGGGTTTTGGGAGCAGTGCCGTGCTCACCCCCGGCTCTGTTGCAGGCGCAGACACAGATCCAGCAGCAGCTCCTCCTACGGCTCCAGGAGGAAGCGCAGCCGCAGCCGCTCCAGGGGCAGAGGCAAATCCTACAGGTCCCAAAGATCCAGGTCGAAGAGCAGAACCAGGAGGTAAGGAAAAAAACACTTTTTCCCTAGGAAAAAGCGCTGTTATTTCCTGCTGTAAAACACATTCCTATAAAACCCTGATATAATTACTGGGCTTGGAATAAATGGGAATAATGGCTGCAGGTGGTGGTCTAAGCCACACATCCCTTGAAACTTCCTCATTTGGGATCTCTGGAGTGCTTTCCATACACCAAATGTGTGTTTCAGTTACCCTGGTGAAACAGTTTTGAAGATAAGATATTTATTTCACGTTTGATTCAAGCAAAAGATACATTAATAGGGTCTCTTGGTTTCATAGAATCATTTGGAAATACTTTATGGGGTTTTTTTGGTTCCTGCTTTCCATGATTCCCACACATACCATTGGCTCCCTGAAGTTCAGAATAAAGTGATTTTCTCATCTGTGTTTCTCTTGGAAAAGGATGAGTATTTAGTTATGCAGCCTTTTTTTAATATTTAAGGATGTCTGCAGTGAAAGTTTTCATACACTGGTTTGGGACAAATATTTTACAATTTAAATATTTAAAATTTAACGAGAAGTTGCAAAAGGTATTATAAAATCTGCTTTTCTTCTTTAATTAAAAGAAGTTCAAGTTGTGTTTGTGTGTATATTTCAATTAAGAAGTTGAACTAAAGTTTATGCTGGATACCAGGTTTGCCATTAGCATTTTCTAGTGATTTTTCAATTAATTAATTATGATCAGGCAGATCAGAGTTGTTCAGGTATCTATTTAACATCTTCAGCCTGGTGATTTTGTGTGCTTGCACTAAGAATTTGTTAAACCTGTGATGTCCATCTCAAAACCAGGAGAGCTGTTGCCTCTAAATGTTCAAAAATTGCTGATGAAAGATGTGAATATTCCCTTTTCTCTTATTTGTGCTGTGCCATGACTTGTTCCCAGCTCTTCCTCCTTTCTTGCTGCAGTGCCTTTGTAGCAGAAATTTGATTATTTAAACTGCCTGACCTCTCTTGGAGTATCCTCCCCCCAGAGCTGTACAGATATTTCTGTGAATATCCACTTTTTTCCCTAAGAAAATCAGTTTGAACCCACAAGAAATGTCAGAAGAATGAGGTGAAAATGAAGGTTTTTCAGTATGTCCCATACCCAGTGTTAGGAAATGTGATAAACTGGTTAAAAATGGGTTTTTACTGTAATAATATATAATAACTATAAATTACAACTCTCATTAGCTATGGTTTAATGGCCATAAAATAATATATAATAAATATAAACTGCAGAGCTCATTAACTGTGGTTCAGTGGCCATCTTTTCTAAGGGCTGTGATTTTAATCATGGTTGCAATAGATGGAAATTAGGCACCTAAAAACTCGAAAAACATGGCTATGGCTAGAAAATTCTGTGTTTCAGGTATTTTATGAATCAGGTATTTTTTGAATCAGATATTTTGTGTATTAAATATGCATCAAGTATTTTATGTATCAAGTGTGCAGCACTGGAGGGGTAGAGCTGCCCATTCCTTTAAATGCTGGTCCTATTCACACCCCTGAGGCAAAATATTGATAAATAACATCCTAAATGATCCCAGGAGAGTCCAAAAAGCTTAAAATCAACCCCAACAGGACACATCCCATCCTTTATTGTAATTTTTTCCGAGTCTGCTGTGATGTTGCACTGAGCAGCTGTGGGTTAATCTGATTTTTGGGGAGTTAAATCTTGGTTTAGCACAAAGCTGCTACTCGAGGCCTGTGCTTGCCCTGGCTGTCAGTGCTGAGCTCTTGCAGTGATGCCAAATAATCCCTTTTCTGCCTCAAAATGGCTCAGTCCAAGGGCTCACCAGCTTTCCAAGGACTTCAGGATTCCTCAGGCTGGAAAAGAGATCGTGGGGGAGAGAGGGAACGTGATGGAGGGGTAGAAAAAATAAACCTAAAAGTAAAAATGGTGAGAAAAGGTGATTTAGGAGTGAGGATCCCCCATCTCTGCCCATGCACAGCCTGGGGCAGGTGGGGAGGGAAGGGAAGGGAGGTGCTGCCTCCAGGGATACCAGAGGAGATGGTTCCTCTGGGTAAGGAATGGAGCTGGGGAAGCCTCTGGGTCCCAGAAGTGGGAATGGATCGAAAAAGGCAGATCCACTCAGAGCTGGTGAAGGCACAGACACTGTTTGTCTTGGGAAATGTGTGTATTTGTAGTGCTGGCATGGAATTGTCATGAGTTCCAGCTGCAATTCCTGGGTTTTTTTCTATTCAGGGTGGGACAACTTAATTTTCCTTTGAGTTTACAACTGGAGAAAGCACTTGGAAATAATGAATAAAAGGCTCCAGAGTAACTGAGGCAGCCCCTGGTGTTCCTGCAGCGAGGAATGTGTTACCCAGGGGAATATTCCTGCTGATCCCCAACTTCTGGGTGGCCAGGGGGAAGGAGGAAGAGCTGCTGCCCCACCTGGGAAGCAGCAGGCAAGGGAAGATCAGCCCTGTATTTGTAACCCTCCTGCCACACCTTCAGAGGATTATCCCCGTTAGGAGCTGAGCAAATGCTGTTTTTAAATTTAATTTTATTTATTATGAGGCTGACTGTAGGAAATTACCTTCATATTGGGAGTTAAGGTCTGTTACATGGTCTCTTTAAATCCCTGGAATTGTTTTTGGCATAAATCATGCAGGTGGCACGGATTCTGCATCCTGTGACATCTTTTCTCCCCACAATCCCCTACCAGCTCTTAATTTGTTTTTCAAGGTAGTGAAGGTGGTGTTAAAAGTAATGTGTTTTTTTAATAACTTCTCTAACAGAGGTGTTTTATTTGAGCAGGTGATTTACACATCTCCAGCAGTGCAAACCTCTGAGATAAATCAAGTTTTATTTTGAAAAGTTGGATTTTTATAATGACATGTGAAAGATATTTAAAATAGGTGTGGTTTGTAACATAAACTGATTTTTTTTGTGCTTTTTTTGAGCAGATAAGAAAACTTGTGCATATTGTGATTATTTTATTTTAGATGCATTTACAGAGTGAAAAAAGTGGAGTTTTTGCAGTAATGGCTGTGTTTTATTTGAGAAGCTCAAGGAACTTGTGCATATGTTGACTATTTTATTTGAGATGCAGGTTTTAGGGTGAAAAAAGTGGTTGTACTTTATTTGCTTGTACTTTATTGGAGAGGATAAGAAAACTTGTGCATTATTGTAACTATTCTATTTTAGGTGCATTTCTGGACTTTAAAAAGTGGAGCTTCCCAGCAATGGTTGTGTTTTATTTGAGAGGATAAAGAAACTTGTGCATATTATAACTATTCTGTTTTAGATGAATTTTTAAAGCCAAAAAAGTGGAATTTCTCAGTAGTGGTTGTGTTTCATTTGAGAAGCTCAAGGAACTTGTGCATATGATGACTATTTTATTTGAGGTGCAGTTTTTAGGGTGGAAAAAAGTGGGGCTCCCCAGTATTGCTTGGACTTGATTGGAGAGGATAAGAAAACTTGTGCATTATTGTAACTATTCTCTTTTAGGTGCATTTCTGGAGTTAAAAAAGTGGAGCTTCCCAGGAATGGTTGTGTTTCATTTGAGAAGCTCAAGGAACTTGTGCATATGTTGACTGTTTTATTTGAGATGCAGGTTTTAGGGTGAAAAAAGTGGTTGTACTTTATTTGCTTGTACTTTATTGGAGAGGATAAGAAAACTTGTGCATTATTGTAACTATTCTATTTTAGGTGCATTTCTGGACTTTAAAAAGTGGAGCTTCCCAGCAATGGTTGTGTTTTATTTGAGAGGATAAAGAAACTTGTGCATATTATAACTATTCTGTTTTAGATGAATTTTTAGAGTGAAAAAAGTGGAGTTTCCCAGTAATGGTTGTGTTTTATTTAAGAAGCTCAAGGATCTTGTGCATATGTTGACTATTTTATTTGAGGTGCAGTTTTTAGGGTGAAAAAAGTGAGGCTCCCCAGTGTTGCTTGTACTTTATTTGAGAGGATAAAGAAACTTGTGCATATGTTGACTATTTTATTTGAGGTGCAGTTTTTAGGGTGAAAAAAGTGAGGCTCCCCAGTGTTGCTTGTACTTTATTTGAGAGGATAAAGAAACTTGTGCATATTATAACTATTGTGTTTTAGATGAATTTTTAAAGCCAAAAAAGTGGAATTTCCCAGTAGTGGTTGTGTTTCATTTAAGAAGCTAAAGGAACTTGTGCTGATGATGACTATTTTATTTGAGGTGCAGTTTTTAGGGTGAAAAAAGTGAGGCTCCCCAGTGTTGCTTGTACTTTATTTGAGAGGATAAAGAAACTTGTGCATATGTTGACTATTTTATTTGAGATGCAGTTTTTAGGGTGAAAAAAGTGAGGCTCCCCAGTGTTGCTTGTACTTTATTTGAGAGGATAAAGAAACTTGTGCATATTATAACTATTCTGGTTTAGATGAATTTTTAAAGCCAAAAAAGTGGAATTTCCCAGTAGTGGTTGTGTTTCATTTAAGAAGCTAAAGGAACTTGTGCTGATGATGACTATTTTATTTGAGATGCAGTTTTTAGGGTGAAAAAAGTGAGGCTCCCCAGTGTTGCTTGTACTTTATTTGAGAGGATAAAGAAACTTGTGCATATTATAACTATTCTGGTTTAGATGAATTTTTAAAGCCAAAAAAGTGGAATTTCCCAGTAGTGGTTGTGTTTCATTTAAGAAGCTAAAGGAACTTGTGCTGATGATGACTATTTTATTTGAGATGCAGTTTTTAGGGTGAAAAAAGTGAGGCTCCCCAGTGTTGCTTGTACTTTATTTGAGAGGATAAAGAAACTTGTGCATATTATAACTATTCTGGTTTAGATGAATTTTTAAAGCCAAAAAAGTGGAATTTCCCAGTAGTGGTTGTGTTTCATTTAAGAAGCTAAAGGAACTTGTGCTGATGATGACTATTTTATTTGAGATGCAGTTTTTAGGGTGAAAAAAGTGAGGCTCCCCAGTGTTGCTTGTACTTTATTTGAGAGGATAAAGAAACTTGTGCATATTATAACTATTCTGGTTTAGATGAATTTTTAAAGCCAAAAAAGTGGAATTTCCCAGTAGTGGTTGTGTTTCATTTAAGAAGCTAAAGGAACTTGTGCTGATGATGACTATTTTATTTGAGATGCAGTTTTTAGGGTGAAAAAAGTGAGGCTCCCCAGTGTTGCTTGTACTTTATTTGAGAGGATAAAGAAACTTGTGCATATTATAACTATTCTGGTTTAGATGAATTTTTAAAGCCAAAAAAGTGGAATTTCCCAGTAGTGGTTGTGTTTCATTTAAGAAGCTAAAGGAACTTGTGCTGATGATGACTATTTTATTTGAGATGCAGTTTTTAGGGTGAAAAAAGTGAGGCTCCCCAGTGTTGCTTGTACTTTATTTGAGAGGATAAAGAAACTTGTGCATATTATAACTATTCTGGTTTAGATGAATTTTTAAAGCCAAAAAAGTGGAATTTCCCAGTAGTGGTTGTGTTTCATTTAAGAAGCTAAAGGAACTTGTGCTGATGATGACTATTTTATTTGAGATGCAGTTTTTAGGGTGAAAAAAGTGAGGCTCCCCAGTGTTGCTTGTACTTTATTTGAGAGGATAAAGAAACTTGTGCATATTATAACTATTCTGGTTTAGATGAATTTTTAAAGCCAAAAAAGTGGAATTTCCCAGTAGTGGTTGTGTTTCATTTAAGAAGCTAAAGGAACTTGTGCTGATGATGACTATTTTATTTGAGATGCAGTTTTTAGGGTGAAAAAAGTGAGGCTCCCCAGTGTTGCTTGTACTTTATTTGAGAGGATAAAGAAACTTGTGCATATTATAACTATTCTGGTTTAGATGAATTTTTAAAGCCAAAAAAGTGGAGCTTCCCAGTAATGCTATAAATTCCAAGCTGTCCTACAGCGAGGGAGTACAATGCAAATACGACTTAATAAGATCACAAACTGAATTTCAGCAGAAACAACCAAGATTTACATTAAATTAGGAATTTTAAAACCGATTTAGTTTGTTTTACTGAGCATTTGCTTAATAACATTTCGCCTCCTCGCAATCTTTTTAAAGCCAATAATTCGTCTGCGAAACGCGGGCACATCCTCCTGTGGAAAAATTGGAAGCAACAGCTCCCTCTCTGCAGCCACACATCCAGAGCTGGGAAGGAATATTTCAGCTCCACGGAATTTAATAAATCATCCCATTTCCTAATTTGATCATATTAGATGCTGATGTGGAAGGAGCATTTCGAATAGCAGCTCCTCATTAATATACATCAGGCTGGGGAATAGCAGGGAATACTTATGGAGGGATGTCACAGTTCCTGTTCCTTAGTTTACTAAGTGGAACAGGTTGATGTGATCCTGGGTGTTATTTGTCACTGTCTTGCTAAAATGGTTTGGGTCGAGTTATGGAGTCCAGAAAGACGGCGGCTGATAAATCAAAAGTGGATTGAGTGGACAGGAGGCAGTGATTGATACCGTGACAGGATATGAAGAAAGGGATCTTGATAGGAGCATGCCCGATATTGAATATGAGAAGGAAAATGGCCCTGGAGTATGGATATTATTCAAGGAAATGAGAATAATAATATCATCTTGAAATTATTGCTGGGTGAAGATTAGGAGAGTTCTTATTAGAATATTCTGCTGCTGCGCCGTGCAGGAGCTCGGCTCCCGCAGAATTCCGGGCTGGATGGAGCCCTGGGAATATTTGGAGAGTTTCCACTGTGATTGTTCTGTGAGTTAATCATATAAAGAATACTTTGCAGCAGAACTTGCAGCACAAATCTTCTAATTCACGGGGCTTGAAATAGAATTAACCAAAAATTGTTGACCTTTGTTTCCTGATTTCGTCCAATCCTGTGATTGCAGAGATTGCACTGGAATTGCCTTTGAATATGCGAGTTTGTTTTGTTGTCTGCCAAGTGTCTTTGGCTTTTCCCGTTCTGTTAAACTGCAAACTGCTGCCTTAAAATGTCTTTAATGCACTTCAAAATTGACACAAAACCAGCAAGTGCATCTATACATACTGGAGAAGCAAACAGATTATATGGGGAGTAATCCTGCCTGGAGACGTGATCCTTGGGAGTGTGGCTGAAGGAGGTGTTTGGTCAGGTTTTACATCTTATTTCTTTACCATTCCTCTGGTCTAATTAATTTAATATTGGAATGTGAGCAGCTTCTTGCAGTCCAGGGCAGGGGAGCTGCAGCTCAGGGCTGGCTTTGGAATGGGCTCAGGTTTGGGGATGCAAAAGCAGCTGCCATTATCCCAGCAATGGAACTGGAGTTAACCTGGCTTCATCCCTCCCAGCCTGGCAGGATCCTTTGTGTTTAGCAGTTAATTTGTACTATTTAAAAACAGGGTCCTCAAGTGCAGTGTGGAAAGGGGCATTAAATAACTGATAGTAAAACCCCTCTGATTCTTTTTTTTATATTGGAGAATTCCTTTTTTTAATATCTGCTTCAAAAAACCCAAACCACTGCTTTGGTGTATTTCAGAGAAGGGTTGATCCAGCACAGTTTGTAAGACTTTTTAAAGATATTATCACTGAATGCTTTTGTATTTGTCTTACTTGGACCTGTCTCCAGTTAATCTCCTCTTTTCCATACAGTGTATTATTTTAGTGTGGGGTTCATGTGCTGGAGTCCTTCCACATTAAAACCTGGCCTATCAGACCTCACAGCTGATAAGAACTATTGGATCAAGATGTAATCTGTAGTAATTTTGTTCAGAACAGCCTTTTATTTACAGCTGTGTCTGTCTGTCCTGCTTAGCACATGCTGGTGGAGAGCTGCTCATGGATTACAGGGCAGGGGCTTAATTGTGAACAACTTCAGGAGAAATCTCCTCAGACAGCATTGGCCTAAAAGGAAAACAAAGCTTTTTAGGAGAGAGGAAAATAAAAGGGATGGATGTTTTGAGTGGACAGCAGATAAAGAGTAAAATTGTGATGGGCTTGGTGGATTTGCTAGAGAGTTTATGGAGGAACAGGAGGATGTAGAGGAGAGAGTGATTAAAAAAAAAGGGGGAAAAAAAGAATGGAATGTCTTCAGTAGCAGGCAAAGATCCCTTGTAGCTGTGTGGAGTCAGAAGAGTGATTTTTCAGGGTGTTAAGGTGTGAATTTCAGGGTGGTGCAGCTGTGTGGATTAAAGCTGGTGCTTAACCAGGTGAGAGCAGAGGTGTGGCTGTAGGACTGAGCCTTGGCACGGGGGATGTTGGCTCTTCCAGGGAAAAGGAAGAGCTCAGGGACAAAGGGAAGGTTTCTGGACTGACCATCCACCAGCTTTGTCTGCTGAGAGGAGGTGGAAGTGGAGTTGGGGTGGGAGCTGTGGGACTGGGACAGGCCAGGGACACCCAGGACCCTTCTCCTGCTGCAGGACACCAGAAATGACCAGAGCTGCCCAGAGCAGGGCTGGGCACACAGGGACAGTGCTGAGCAGCTCTTCATCCAGGAAAATCCTTTGGAAATACCTCCTTTGGGGGAATTTGCCAAAGAGAAGCAGACAGGAGTCCTATCGGAAATCAAGCAGTGCTATTTAATTAGAACATTGCTTTTGAAATTCCAGCCCAAGCCATTCCATGCTTCTATAATTTTATTCTTGTAATTAATTCTTGTGATTGCTTAATTTTTTTGCCTGGTTGTAGCCACTGGAGTTCCTATTCCTTTCAAGTATTGATCTGCTGCTTAGGGTATTTTTTCCCCCTGTCCTTGTTCCCTAAGTTAACCCACTCAGGTGCAATTATGTGAGGAATCAGTGTAAATATTACACGTTCCTCTCTTTTTTTTTTTTGTACTGCTGGGGAAGTTTGAAGCCTTTGGTCCTTTAGCAAATAGATTAAATTAAGGTATTGCAGCATTTCTTTCGTGAAGCTTCAAATAAAAGCTTGTGGCAGGAGGGTGGAGTTCACATGACAGAGTGTGATCTGCAGTTTTCCTGCTGATGGTAATGTCAGCTCCCGTTTATTTTTCCCCACAATAAATCCAACCCCCCCGTTTTTATTTGGGATCTCGTTGCATTCCATGTTGTAACAGCAACAGCCTCTAAAAATATCCCTTTTTTTTGTTGTAATGACTGAGGTTTTTTTCAGGAGGGATGAGCAGTTTGTGTACGTGGCTGCACAGGAAAGGCACAGAGGTGGAGCAGGAGCAGGGGAGATGTCCTGGAGCAGCAGCCACTGCCGAGCTCATTGCCCAGCCCTAATTGACCACTTTGGGAAATTAAACTTCACAGGGCAACGCCGAGGGCCCTCCAGTTATCAATAAGGCCACAGAGCTGCGAGTGACAGTTGCTTTGATGCCTTTCATTGGTATAAAACCAAAAAAAAAAAAGCCTTAAAACAGCTCTGAATGCATAAGTGCTGTTCATTTAGAGCTCAGGCTCGAGTCTAATTACACGTGAAGTTGGTTTTCTGTGCAGCCCAGGTGTTATGTACACACTGTGTTTAAAGTAGAGCTGCTCATTTCTCTAAAACCTTTTATTCCTCCCTTTGGAAGGAGGTGTATTTGCAGGTTGTTGGGGTTTTTTTTAAAGCTCCAGTTTCCTGTTTGGAAAAGGTACTCGAGAAGACAAGAAAAATACGACTCCCCTTAGTGGGGAATTGCCTTTTTGATTTCAGCGTGTCTGCATTCTAAACCACTACGTATTTTAAGTTTGGGGGGTTTTTTTTAATCTTTTTTTCTCTGCTACCAAAGCTCTGGCCATGAAATAGAATCTGTTATTTCTTTGCTGCGGAGCTCAGGTTTCTCGAGGCAGCCCTGCACAAGCAGATGTCTTAAGGATGCCCTGGTAATCCAAGAGCCTCTTTGCTGTGTAAATTGTTGCTCTTTCCAGGGTTCATTTCTAGGATTGATTCTCCCACTATTGTGAAACACAAAATAGTAGAATTTAGTAGTAAAAATTTACCCTTTATTCCCATCTTTCACTCTAATTCTAACAATGTATGGCAGGAGCAGAATCTGCTTAAAATGATGCAGGCAAAATATGTGGATTCCTGCCCAAAAAGTGATATGGAAAGGGTGTGCTGGACATGGAGTGATAGAGCAAAGGGGGAATGGCTTCACATGGAGAGAGGGCAAGGATGGATGGGATATTGGGAAGGAATTGTTCCCTGTGAGGGTGGGGAGGGGCTGGGATGGAATTCCCAGAGAAGCTGTGGCTGCCCCTGGATCCCTGGCAGTGCCCAAGGCCAGGCTGGACATTGGGGCTTGGAGCAGCCTGGGACAGTGGAAGGTGTCTGACTGTGGCACTGGATGAGCTTTAAGGTCCCTCCCATCCCAAACCATTCCATGATTCCCTATAAACCAGCGCCCATGCCCTGGAATTCTTTGCTCTCAGTTTTTTTGCAGGGTTCCAGGCGTTGCTCCTTAGCAGGACGTTGCTGGGTGAGAGCAGGGTTTGGGTACCTTTGTAACAATGAACATCCCAGAAAAATCCAATTTTCCTTTGAGACCCAGGCAGGCAGCTCCCAGTCTGTGTTGGTGCCATTCCCAAAGCGTGCTCTGGCAGGGAGGTCATGCTGGATTGAGCTGATTAAAATCAAGGTACCCTGACACTCCCTGGCTGTCCCTTCATCCTTTGTGCTGCTGCTTCTCCTCCCACATCTCAACTCCTGAGTTTCTGAGATTTTTCCCAGTCTCTGAGGCAAAGCACGCTTTGCTGGAGGCTCCCAAAAAATGCCAGAGGCTCCCAAAAATGCCAGAGCAGGATGTGGAGCTGATAACTCCTCATCTGCTCCTCATGCAGCTTTATTGGCATCAAAACCTCGGCCCTGTCTGAGCCGTGGCAAAGCTGCGCTTGACTTCAGTGATTCCAGATTTTCCTGAGCTGGGATGTTCTAGGAAGGAAAGGTTCCCAAAAGAAATGGGATAATTGCAGGCATGTGCAGGGTTTTTGTGCTTTTGCTGTTGAAATAGAGGATGAGTAACTCTCTGGATGAAATATTTGATGTTAAATGTGGTCACGTTAATAAAAATATGGGAAAGCTTGGATTTGTTTTTGTGTAGTGTAACTGAAGACAGGTGTATTTAAATATCTAATGGGTATTTGAAAAAGCTAAAACCTGGGAAGAGATGGGAATTTGTTATCTAGATCCTAATTTTAACTATAACTCAAATATTTTGATTGCACTCTTGTAGAATTTGATTTTGAATCTAAGTTTTCTGTGAAATTCTTACTGCAAAGCCCCAAAATCCTGGGAAATGTTTCAATAGGGAGTTTCCTTACCCACAGACATTACTGTAAGATACTCTCCAGTTGTGTTTTTTATTGGATTTTATCCATATCTCTTAGTGAGGCAACCTCTCAATGAATTTAGAGGCTCAGATTATGCTCAGCTCAAATAACTGATGTAAATTCTCGTTGTGATTCTGTGCCATGGATTTATATCCCAGAAATGAGGGCAAGGCCAGCAGTATGGGTTTGTTATTTTTCATTTTGTATAAACTCTTAGGTATCTGTCTTTCTTCCATGGTTTTTGGGTTCTCCTCTGTGGAAACAGGCAGGGATACACTGAATTGTGATAGAATTTAAATTAATCTGTGGCACAACACTGCAAATCTGTTCCCAGTCCATATCAAAAAGAGATGCTAAAAGTTTTCCTGTTAAAGCTCTGAGCTTCTTGATTGGAGAATGGGTAAAAAAAAAAAAGCAAAGCCTTTTCCCATTTTTCTCCTATATAGTCTTCTTGAAGTTCTTCCAAATTAGATTTTAAATGCCAATTAGGAGGTTGAATATACTAAAATAAAAGCAAATACAACCAAAATGGCCTCACCTTATGGCTAGTTAGGCTTTTTCTCTCAAAAGCAGAACCTTTGCTCTGAGCATGGCTTTGAGAAAGATATTCAGCTTAATGAACACATTAATTAGAACCATAACTATTTATAAGATAATTAGAAACGAAGCACGGTAAACTGGGCTTTTCCTGCAATTAATGGAGGATTAATTACTGGAGGTAATGAAGTGGATTTTTAAATGCATTAAGGTGAAGTACAGAGATGTGCAAGGCTTTGTGATAGTTGCATAATTATTCCAGGCTGTTTGAGCAGAGCTCGTATGAGCTCGCTAATAAGCATCATTGCATCATTATGTATGCACTTAAAAAGACTTACCACCAAAATGACTGCCTAATTATTTCTAATTGGCAGGACTCTGTGTAGTCATTGAGCTGTTTGTAGCCATTTTAAGGTTCATTTAACTATCCTTGGGGCCATGTGATAGATGGGGAAAAAAGCTCCCGCTCCACGCTGGCCTTGGCTGGCGCCGTTAATCAGTTTCGGTGGGCTCCGGTTTGAAATGCATTTGCTCCTGCAGAGGTCAAAACCTGAAGTAGTCCAAGCAAAGTTTGGCTTTTTGAAGCCACTTGACTGTATTCATTAGCAATTAGTAAAATAATTGTGTGTTGTCGCCGTGTTTGGATTTCCGTCGGGCCGGGCGCGCTTTCATCGCCGGCCCTTCTTACGGCGCATTAGCTTCCCGGGAACGCGGGCCTCCTTCCCAGAGACCCTTTTAGGAACTTCAGTGCAGGGCCATATGTTGAGCTGCACCACCTTTCTTCAGTCATTTGTTCCCTTAACCAGCTCCCAGCATTTCACCACCAGCGGCTCCTTTGCTGTCCCGGTTGATTCCCGAGTGGAAGTTCCTACCCCGGGACAACGCCGTGGGGCTTTTCAGGGCATCTCCAAGGAATTAGGCACTGAGGGAGGGAGCCAGGAGCAGGCAAATCCTGTTGTTTCCCAGTGTTTGGTAGTGTGGGGCATCCATTCCCAAGATGCTGACAGCTCTGATATCCCAGGACATCTCCCAGCAGCAGGAATAACCCCGCTCGTCCCCGATCTCCGCGTTGGGTTCGTGCAGCGCCGCCGCCAGCAATTCCGCTGGAAACGTGGTGGCTCCCCTCTCCAAATGCCCCGTTTGGAGGTGGTGGGATCAGTCTGGGAGCGGTTTTTTATCTCCCCACGTCGGGTTTGACGTGACATCCCGTTAGGAAAGCGCCTGGGGAAGTTGTCCGGGAGCGCGCGGTCCCGTTGGATGTAATCGCGACCATCTGCAGGGCGCTGTGAGCCTGCAGGAGCCACTCGTGCAGCTTAGGGAAACACTGCCAGCAAACTGCAGCCTGGTGGAAGAAGAAAGGTCAGCAGTGCTGTTTTGGCCACAAAAAAATGGGGTTTGAGTAATTTAATATTAATGCAGAACCTGAACAATTATTGTGGTTGAGGTGTAAGGTTGATTGAAAAGAGTTATTCGTTAAAAAAGCAACCAAAATGTTGTTTATTCATGGGATATTGGGGCAGGTAGGAGATACTGGGTCAGGCAGGAGATATTGGGTCAAATAACACATTATTTCAAATAACAGATAAAGGATTAAAGCAAATGAATTGTGGCAACTTAAATAAAAGCAAATCCTTAAGGAAAACTGCAGAATTGTTTAAAATTTTTTAAAAATTGGTTTAATTTTGAGACCTCTCTGAAGGTAGTTTTTAGATCACTCTGTGAGCAAATATTCAAGCCAGAAAAATGATATAAAGTACAAATAGCCTTTCTTATTCGTTAGGAGTTTTATTTTACGGAGTCTCGTGAAATGTGTGGTGATGGAAATTGCTCTGTAGGTTATCAGAACTAGGAAATGCATTTTAGAGTGAAACCCTAGTTTTAATTATACCCATATAATCTGGAAAATGGGCAGTAAAATTAAATTAAATTAGACTTTCAGAGAAAATGGTGCCCACTCCCTCAGAGGGTGGCAGCGAGGGGTGGGAGGATGAGTTCTTCCTCACCCCTTGGCTGTAAGGAATGTTGGAAACGTGAATGTTACGGATCAGGCAGCAGGATAAAATCAGATCTGGAGCATTCTGGTGACTCTAAAATACCTGAATTGTGGGGTATTCCCTTCCTTCAGGCAGATTAAAGAGCTGGAATTCTCTGAATAATCCACTGGAGCGTTGTCCTTGCTCAGAGTGTCGCTCACGGTGAGCGGATCCCATCGCGGGGCTGGAGCTGGAGGTTGGGAACCACATGGGGTTTGTGGTGTGTCCCTGCTGGGGAGTGGAATGGGTTGTTGGGAATGATTTCAGCTCATCCAGGGGATGGTGACATCCCCATGGGCTGTGGTCACTCACTGGACCTTAGGTTATGGGGAACAGGAAGGTGCCAGGCAGGGATGGAGCTCTCTGCCCTCTGCAGCATCGAGGAGAATCCCAAACAGAGCTCCCAGAGACCTGGAGCTTGGGCAGCAGCTGGAACCTGTGAGTGTGAGGGAGAAAAGGTTGGAGAAACATGGAAAACACATCAGTAAAAAGAAAAATATACATCAGTAACACCTGGGGACATCAGTGACTCCTGGAGGGGTGGCAGGCGAGTTTCCCTTGCTTAGGATATTAACTCAATATAAGTTCCTCATTTCAGTTCCAAAATCCCATTATATTCCTGTTCCCTCCCCTCCATCATCCCCAGGATGGTGTTAATGGTGCTAATTAACACCACGATGGTGTGAATCTTGCCAGAGTTGTGGGGACAGAATTTGAGTCAGAATTTGGGGAAGGTTTTGAGTGACACCACAGGTACTGGTTTATTTTTGGAATCCCTTCAGCTGCCTGGTTTGGGTAACATTCTCAGTGATGGAAATGACTCAGTTTTCATTTTAATTCCTGCCTTCAGGTCTGGAAATGGAGCTGAGGGTGGTGCATAAGAGCTGCTGTTGCAGAGGCAGGAACCTGTCACTGTTTCCTGGGTTAGCTGTGGCTTTGTGAGGTTCTTTTGTGTTTTAAACAAAAAGCAGAGCTTGGAAGAAAGTTCCGTGAGACCCTTTTTTTAACAAAGCATGGGTACATAGAAATCACATCATAATTCACCTTTATTACCCATTTTTATTGGCACTGACACCAACCCCTTTGTGCTCAGCATCATCAGTTGATCACAACAGTCAGAACACATTTTGAAATATAATAATTAAGTACTTTTGTTGCTTTATGTATTTTTTTTTTAAACAATCCAGATTTTGTTGCTTCCCTTTCTGGTGTGATTTATTTGACAATATTTTATGTAACTGTTGCACGTTCCATGAGGAAAACACTGATTTTTAGAATAGTAAGTGAAATTTTCAGAGTTGCTTCCCTTGCAGTTTTTAATTAGCCATGAGAGTTGGGCTTTGGGAGGGGCAGGACAGGGTTAGAGGTGATAACTCCCAGGAAAGGAGATTTTGGGGCTGATAAAGGTGGCAGCTCCGTGCTCCTCAGCAGTCCCCAGGAATGGAGCTGTTCACTTTTCAAATATAAGTTCCTTGAAACCAGAGAATATTGAAACCAGACCCTGCTTTCTTCTGTTTACTCTGTGTTTGTTCCATGCAAAATATTAAAGGGAGATGCATCCAACTTGCATGGAAATGAGAAATTATCTCCTCATTTATAGAGTGTGCACTGGAAAATAGACATAAAATATCCAAACTCTTTGTGTTGTCCCTCCACAAGATTTTGAGTGGATGATGTGATACATTTTTGCTTTTTTTGTGTGTTTCTGAAGCCTTTTTATGACTTCATTTTTGAAGTTCAGTTACGGCAGTTTTCGTTAAAAATGTTAAGTTTGTTTTGTTCTTAATTTGGGAAAACAAAGTGATAGTCTAAAAATCTTTCTATATTTTTAGAAAATATAAAAAGAATATATATTTATATATTTAT
>VZTH01015476.1:0-163137 GCA_013397815.1 Aleadryas rufinucha | reverse complement strand
GGCCGCGCTCCCCGCCCCCGCCGCGTCCGCCGTGACCGCCCGGGAGGGGGGCTGGCGCTGCAGCGAGCACCGCCCCCGCCGGGCAGCGCGCAGCCCTCCGCACCCTCCCGCTCACACACACAGAGACACTGAGAGCGATCCCGGAGCGCCCCCGGCCCCGCCGCAGCGCATCCCGGGCCGGCCCGTGGGACGCCCGCGCTCCGCAGAGGGGGCGCAGACAGGGGCTCCCCCCAGGGCTTCTGCGCCCGTCCCGGAGCCGGGCGGGGCGACACTGGAGCGAACGGAGGAATGGCCCGAAGTTGTGTCAGGAAAGGTTTAGGTTGGATATCAGGAAAAGGTTCTTCACCCAGTGGGTGGTTGGGCACTGGCACAGGCTCCCCAGGGCAGTGGTCACAGCACCAGGCAGCCTGACAGAGCTCAAGAAGCGTTTGGATAATGCTCTCAGGCACGTAGTGTGACTCTTGGGGTATCCTGTGCAGGGCCGAGGAGTTGGACTCAGTGACCCTTGTGGATCCCTTCTAACTGTGATTCTGTGACCGGGGAGCAGCATGGCTCAGCCCCACGACTCCCCCTTGCCCTTGTTTTTTGGTTAAAGTTGGGTAATCCCGGAAGATAGAAGAGGGTGCTGCCACAGGTTCCCTCAGCACCACCAGAAAGACCCTTTGGGCCCAGACAGCAACAGCGCATTTTGTCTTGTCCTTGTAGTTGTAAGTCCCTTGTGTGTGTGCTTTTTATAGATCAACTTCTCCAGTTTTCTTCCTTCTCTCTCATCCCTCCCCAGGAGCCACAAATATCATTATCTACCTCCAAAATAACTCTGCGATGGTCTCCAACCTAGAGAGACACCTGACCCCAGCACAGAAGCAGCTGAGGGCAAAGACTTTACAGCCCCATCCAGAGAAGCTGCACCTTTACAAAACCACTCCAGGGTGAGGATTCTTTTGCCTTCTGTGCAACTGCATCATCCCTTGTGTCGATACAGAACTGTTGACGCTTGTCTGTTCACTGTGCCTGTCAGACACAGGTCTGCTCCTGTCTTCTCTGTAACCCCTGAAGAGGCCGTGGAGGAGCACTGCCAGACCTCCTTCAGCCCTCCCTGGCCTGAGCTTACTGAGAAGGCCTCAGCTTACTTCAACTGTTAAAATACTTAGGCTGAGCAGAATGGCTTTGCAAGTGATTTTAACTCTGCTTGCGTTCTTAAGGAAGAGCAGCAGCTGAAACCACCTTAACAAGGAGACATGCTAGAAGGTCTTTTGTGATGAAAAAAGAAAAAAAAAATGTTCAAATTGTAATATGTGGACTGAAAAACATATCGTTTTCACATACTAACCATGCCATGTGTAAAGCTAGTCTACCGTTTCCTAGACAATGAGGCTTCCGACATGCCTGTGCCATCAACAAAATTAAATCCCAACCTCCATTCCAGGAAGCAAACAAAGTTGTTATTGCAGATAAATTTAATTTGAGAACTTAAAAATGCAAACAACCAAATAATAGCATCGTGTTCTATTTGAGCAAAACAAAACTAAACTAAACTGCTGACCTTTTGGACAAAAAGGACACATCTTGCATAAATGTGTTTCCAAGTCTGGGCGTTTTTTTTGTCTGTGTTATTTTTATTCCTAGGTTAAATCTGACAGTTGTGCTCAGTAATCATTATGCAGTCAGCTTGAGCTGTTCTGAAGTGTTACCAGCATCAGTACAATTTGAGTTTTATGTTGGTTTTGCGGTTTTTTCCCATATATCTCATACAAACAACTCTGGGTATACACTTGAAGTTATTCTCAGCAAAATTTTGCTCCAAAATCCTCAGGTAGAAAAAGGACCATTTTTAGACCATAATTAAGGATACATTTTAATTTTTTACATCCAACAGCAAAATGAAGCTTAGTTTATGTATCATTCCAAAATTAAAAATATTAATTATAATTAATTTTTAGAAAATTTTATTTATCTTAATTTTATTCACACTGCACAGTTTGGAATACTGTTCTCAAATCTGATGCATCCAATGAGAGACTGCAGAAATGATGTTAGACAAGTAATGAATTAGGCAATTTATCCTGCAGAAAGGAATTACACATGGGGAAGCAGCTGTACAAAGCATTCATTCTTTCTCAGTGACTGCCTTAGAGCTTAGGAAGCTGTGGTTTAGCATTCTGCTGAATGAGCTCGTAGCAAAGACCCACCCCTATTCCTCATTTCCTGGCCTTCCCATGGACAACCCAGGTCCTAGGAAGCGTGCACAATGAAATAACCTCACTGCTCTTGGGAAGCCAGCTGCGTCACCCAGTCTGAGCCTCTGAAGAACCCTATCTAGTACAAAGTCACATGTACGTGTGTGCCATTACTGCAAACAAAAAGAAGGAAACAACTAAAAGCAGCATTTTTTTATTAGATCAATGACTCTGAAGCCCAGAAGTATCAGAAGTGATTTTTGGTTTTGGTTTTAAAAAAATAAATTCCAATTTCTGGAAGCAATTCTTCAGTCTCTGAGCTTCATGAGCTCTTGTTTTGCTTTACTACTACATATGCAAAAAAAGGGCAAAGTATTAATATAAACTGCTCTCACTTTATGGCCTTTTTAATAATTTCTCTAAAGTTTACATGTTTTTTGACTGAGTACCTCGCCTATAACTTTCTCTTTTCAGCCTCACAGAGATACTGACAGGGATGTCAGTATTGATCATTGTAAAAGTACATTTTAATGTGCTTATTAACTGGTAGATACAGATATGAACATTGGTAAAATTAGGTGATTAACTGATGTCAACGATTGCTGGAGCAGATAAGTAAATATTGGAGTTGTCTCCCGCTTACCTTCATAAAAACCTACAGACCAAAAACACAGTTAGGCTTATTCCTGCCAGTAAAAAGGGAAAACATGTTAGAGGTGTGAATGTGACATAGTAATAAACAAACATCTGGTATATTTGACTACTTTAACAAGTTATCCTAAACAATACACAGGTTACTGCACAGGCTGGAAGATGTTTAATCCACACGGGCTACATCTGAACACTGGATCTGGCTGCAAGATTCCAGTCAGGTGTCAGTCATAAACTCCTCAAAAGGAGGAGTTTGAAGAAGGTAACATTTTTCATGTCTGGATACACTTCCAGAAGTGATTAAGCCATTGTCATTGTCATACTTTGCCCTTCAATGGCACATCTTTGCATTCCGACTTTGCCGTGGCATTCGAGCTGCCTGCAAGCATAGCTGTGAGGAGGAAATGCAGTGCAGACCTTCAGGCAGTCCACGAGTCACAGCCATAATGGAATCCAGGCTTGGAGCTGTGAACACCAGCTAGCTGAAAGATTGGTTTCTGGAGTTAGGAAACAGCAAGTTTTGGAATGCTTTTGAACCTCTGTCTGGGTAAAAGACTGGCAAATCAAAAGCTGTTCATTTGTCATGACCAGATTCAATCAGCCCTCCCTGCTTGCTTTCATTGTAGCAAACTGAAGCTGCACATGCCATATGGTTGGAGAAAAAAGGGTTAGAAGGATGCACTTGTGTGCTGATGACAGTAAAAACAAAATGGCCTTTACAAATCATAATCTCTGTCATACAGAGAGCAAGGACAAGAAAATAGCCTAAGAAATCTCAAAAATTCTACAGAGCAGAAAACAACTACTGCTTCCAGCCTCTTCGAAAAAACAACTGGTTACTTGGGGAATTAAATAAAATTTTATTAAAAAAAAAAAGGAAAAAAATAGAGTATGATAGGAAACATGAAAGTAGACTAAACTGCCATGAGGAACTATAGAGATGGGAACAGGCAGAGCACAGGCTGCTGGAAGATGCATAATGTGAAATAGGGAATACTCAGGGGACCATAAATACAGAAAGCATCTGAAGTGAATTAAGTAGTTAGCATTGGATTTGGAAAAGTCACAGTTTAAAGAAGCATCAAGAACTTAACTATGTTTTTCTATAATCTGCAAAAAATAAAGGGGAGAAAAGATAAACCCAAAACAAAACACAAAAGGGAAGAAGTTTTAGGATCTGGAAAAAAATAAATTACATTTAACCTTCAAGTCTGAGCTGCTTTACAGTGTCAAATACCCCAGTGTGAAGGATTTTTGCATTACTGTCTTCAGAACATTTAACATTTTCATGACAACAGTTAAACCTTCCAAAATATTCTGTAACAGTAGCTTCTACTGCAACCTCTGTAAGAGAGGCAAAATCACCTCCATTCTCCAAGTAAATTCTTAAATTGAAAGGACAGTATCAGTTACTCCATCTCCACTAGCTGCACCTCAGGAGGAACCATGCTTCTCAAAGTCCCTTGATCTTCAGTGGCAAGCTGATCTCAAATTCTTTCCTGTTGTCATCTCACAGTAGACATGCTTTTTAAGAGATCTATTTTCAGTAATCTTTCAGATACACAAGTTCATTTTGAAGGCTTGCATTCATTTATCACACACAAAACATAAAACCCAGGCCACTTTCCTTTTGTCATTCCTCTCCAGGAAGTAAATGTTATCAGACTCTTTGACCTTTCGGTCAAAGATGCTTTTGTTTGCACTTTAATTCTTTTAAGGGCACTTCAGGGTAACATGAAGCAGAAGTTAAAAAGGAAGTAAACTGTGGCATTGACTTGAACACTTGTCACATTCCTGAATTTATGTAAAAAGGCTTTAACTGAGCTGACACTGAATCTCAACCCCCTGACAAGCTTCCTTCCCTTGCTTGCACCTCCAGATCCTTTCACCAAGATCAGCCAACTGCAGACAAGTCAGCCTTGCCAGTTCCCTTGGCTCTAGCACACAGAGTTGTCATTTTTGCTCATTTTCTCTAATATTTAAACCCTTGGATGAAAGGCTTTTTCACATTAAAAAAATTATAGGCCTCAGAGAAAATCTCACAAGTGTGACCAAAGATTTCAGGCTCACGATAAATGCACACTTTTCTTCTCCCTTCTACTAGCTTGAGTTGACATCAGATCTTAGACAGTGCTTGTTTAATAAGACTGCAGGATGCCAAATTAAGGCTTTGAGTTGTTTTAGGGACACTTTTTTATTACTAGTGTAAGAGAGACTAAACAAAATATATTTTTTCCTGAGTGGAAAAAAAATAGCATTGAAGTAGCAGCATTTGACTGGAAATAGGTTTTGGTTGTTGCTGTTTGTTTGTTTGTTTTTTTAACCAGGAATCATTAAGTATGATGCAAGTTGGATTGTTGCATAGCTCTTTAAGTTAATATTTCATTCCAAAATTTTTGTAAGCCTAAATGAGACCAAGTAAACATTTCATAACCAGGCATTATTGCATTTGTAATTTTGCCCAAGGGAATTTTATACAGTTAGACACAGACAGAAGAAGAAACTCTGGCTCCAGTGAGGCAACTCCAGTGCGATGCTTGAAGTTCTGTCCAACACAAAGTAAAAAATCAAGTTTGACACACAGCTTCTGGGGTGTCCTCAGAGCAAACCAAGGCATAACCAAGGAGGTCGTGTGACGTGGAAGACAGAGCTGCACAAAATCAGTGTACAAAAATATCAGTGTATCAAAAATACCAGGGGAGAAGACAGCTCATGTCTAATGCTGGGGCTGGCTGTGCTCCCATCCCTCCATCTACTAAGTCCTGCATCAAATTGGGTCTTTATACAGTGAGATTGTCAGGAACGTGGGTACTGCAGCCTCCCTGCTCTGCATTTCAGATGGAGCTCATCTGGTGGATTGGTGCTGCTCAATTTAATTGGCTGGCATAGTTGGGCATTCTCTGTGGGAATGTATTTTTGTCCCATTTAATACCTAATTTTTATTTATCATGTGCTTTCCAATTGTTTGCTGAGTCCGAGGCAGTGTCAAAACAGATTTACTGGGTATGGAAACATAAAAAGTGATAGTTTATAAACTTTTTCAGGTGGAGATCATGTTCTAGTATTTTGAAGCACTCTGTTATTTAGGATTTGTCAGGGGTTTGTTTTTAGCTATTTTTGGATGCATTTATTTCCTTTGTGGCACGCGAGCAGTGTGATAACCAGCATCTGTACTACTTCCAACACAAAGAATCTAAAGAGACTCTAAGTATAAGCTACAGAGGGGGACAAAGCCATGTGATGCTTCAGTGAAGGCTGTCTTGATCTCCCAAAGGAATTTGGGTATATTAATATCTGAATGTACTTCTCCTTTCTACAGCAAAACAGGAGCAAATCAAGGAATTTTGGAGCTGGTTAAGAACAGTACAGTCATCTTGTTCATGACCTTCACCATTTATAAGACAGGCAAAACCCAGAATATATCACACTTGAACAACTTGCCAGCTAGTCAAGACTAGCAGAAGGTGAGGCAGATGTAGCCATCACTCCTTTTCTTCTACCAGCTATATGCAAATTTAATAATTTCCCACTTAGGCAGAGCTTGTTAACCTTCACACAATGCCACTCTTGGATTTTCCATTTCAATCTGTTTTACATAAGATGTATGTGTCATATTTGTAATTTTCTGGGTTACTCTTGGCCCAGCGTATGAGGCATATAAGCTCTCTTATTGCAGCTATGTGTTCTGTAACTCATATGCAGACCTGGTAAGGTTACTTATAATGTATTTCACAGTTGTCCAAATCAATATATTAAAATGCAGAGAGATTGTTCCTGCTATTACAATGCCTTTTCATACCATAATAAAGTCCCCATACCAACCCCTGTAATTGTGAGCTGAATAATTCAGGTGTTTTGAGGTGTCTGATTTCTCATTAAAGCTAAACTGAAGACTTTGACAGAGGCCTCTTATTAAGATGGGTAACAGATACAGCACAATGCAACCAGGTGGTCAGTGAGCAACACTTTCATCTGCTGCTGTATGGAATGTGTTTCTGCCATACTCCGTGTGTCAGTCAATGGGCAGCTTGAGCACAACAAAGCTGAGTTCTCATCGCAGTTACATGGGTGTATTTCCCCCTCCCCCCCCATTGACACTACTGTCACCAAGGTAAATTTGAGCTGAGAGTTTGCTTTTGATTTGTTTTGTGGGGATCTTTTTTTGTTTTGTGTTGGTTTGTTGGCTTTTTTTGAAAGAAAGGCTTTTTCTAGTAGCTCCAGAGTTACTCCAACTAATTAATCTTTAACCTCTTTGTTAGCTTGGTTATGAAATCTTTTATCCATAACATTGATTTAATTCAGTCTCATCTACAGAATCTTATTACTTCAGGCAATGATGACATGCTGATTATACATAAGCTTGCACTTCGCAAGATTTTTCTGTAAGCCCATTAAGTTTGCATAAGGAAGCATGGTACAAACACAGAGATGAAGCCAAGCCGTCTTTAGGCAATGGGACTCCTAAAATTTTCTAGTTATCACATTGTTTTGTGATTAGCCATTTAAAAAAAAAAAAATATATATATATATAGAGAAAACCAGGAATTTGACTGCCCTGAATTAATCTCTAATATTTTTCTCCATCTGTACTGGCAAATTAAGCACTACACTGTATGGTCCTGATCATAAAGTTCATATGTTGCATAAAGATCAGATGAAGCTCTTATTTTCATTCAAGTTCACTTCAAGTCAACATTTACCAGACTGACCTACTTGGGTTTTGGTAAACTCTTAACACCAAGTCAGTGTTTGTAGACCAAACCATAAATATAAGAGAACTAAATAAATACTTATCACTGTTATTAAGATGATTCTCACACTTAAATCCCTAGTGAACGGCTTGTTACAAAACTAAAGAGTTATTCACACTACTTTATCCTTCTTATGTTTGTTGAATTCCGTATTGTTACAATCTAAAATTAATATTGATGTTTGAGGGAAGTGGTGGTTTTTTTCTAGTTGAAAAAGAAAGTAAAGAGTCCAATGTAACAACGACAGCTGCCTTTGAGGGGGAGTCTGTTTGTCCATGTGCTGAATTCCAGTGATTTCAAACAGCACTGGGCAAAGTGCAAAGATCCATCCCATTTGAGCTGACTGAAGACTTGGGGACAAACTAATCAGGTCTGATCCAAGGTTCACTGTGCATTTCCAGGAAGCAGGTATTGTAAAATAAATGACATCATTGAAATCTGATCAGGACAGAGGTCTATTAAAAAACTCCTCATCTTCCCTCCCCCAGTTTAGCACAGCACGCAACCTCGTCTTATGATGCCATATGCAGCTTTGCAACTGTTTTGCTTAGCTTCCTCAAGACTATGTTTAACTTGGTTACCCAGAGAAGGTCATGAACACATCCATGTTGCAAGCTGCTTATACAGTTTTTGCACAAGCTTGAGCTGACTGAAGAAATAATGCAACACTGGGAAATCCAAAAGGAGAAGTCACACCATAATTTGCATTCAAGCTACCCACATCCCTCTGCAGCCTCGCTACCTAGCTGAAAAACACTATTGCTGTCTCTCTGCTGAATGTAGAACACTGATGTCCACTGTAAAGGGCAATGAATCATTCTTTTGGGAAAAGTTCAGTTAAAGATACTCTTGGCACTGGTTAATGAGTAATCATTAATTAAGGTGGACAACACTATCAGTTAGGCATTAAAAGGTATCCTGTTTTGATTTTTTTTCCTCCAGAGAAATTTCATAGAATCACAGAATGGCTTTGATTGGAAGGGACCGTAAAGATAATTTAGTTCCAACCCCCCTGCCCCCTGCAGGGACACCCTCCACTAGACCAGGTTGCTCAGAGCTCCATCCAACCTGGCCTTGAACACTTCCAGGGGCGAGGCATCCACATCTTCTCTGGGCAACCTCTTCCACTGCCTCACCACTCTCACAGTAAAGAATTTCTTCCTACTATCTAATCTAAACCTACTCTGTTTGAAGCCATTCCCCCTTGTCCTGTCACTACATGCCCTTGTAAAAAGACCCTCTCCATCTTTCTCATAGGCTCCCTTCAGGTACTGGAAGGCCAATTAGGTACAGGCCAAGGTACAATTAGGTCTTAACCAAAGCCTTCTTTTTTCTATAGATGCAGGAGAAGGTTGAATTTCAGAAAATCCTTATACATCTTATCTGTAGTTTCATATTAACTTTATCATCCTAAGCCAGGGGCAGGCCCAACGTGCTCGGAAGGAGAGGAAGGGAGCAGGCACCATGCCCTGTCCTGTGATTGGCATCAACAATAAATCCCCTTCCTGTCCTCCCCACAGCCAATCCACACCACTTTATCCTGATTTACACCAGCCAACAGCACAGACTTAGGCAACAGTCATCAGTCAAAGAGGAATTTTAATCTAGATGACAGTAATGCTGTTATATATTTTTTACCACAGACATCCAAGACCAGGTTCCTCAAGTCTGTGCCACAGCACAAACGTGTTTGTAAGGGACAATTACTCCCTGTTTTCACGCCACACAGTCAGGTGTTGCCCAAAAGCTCCATATGTTGGCATGTGCAGTAAGAGCTGGAAATTGTTCTTCCTAAAATACCACAATTGTTTATCATTAGTGCTATTGATGCATTTCAACTTAATAAAATGTTATAAAATCCATTGCACAATTGTTAACTGTGGCTAAGAAAAGCAATCCTAATGGCATGGCTGAATCCAGCCAGACCACAAGGGATTACATAGTTTGATTTGTTCAGCCTAGGTCTCATAACAAAAAGGCAGAAGGACACAAAAGTAAGGTTTCAAAATTATAGTTTCATAGTTACAGATATAACTCTAATGCTGGTTTTGCTTAGACTTATTAATCTACTGTGTATTTAGAAAAATAAAGTTATTAAAGAAAGTAAAAACACAACAGAAACTCCCTTTATTAAACAGAAGTGATGCAAGTGGAAGATAAAAACCCTTTCAACCATCTGTTCAATTCTTACCCCTTTTTCTCCATATAGAAATATCAGTAGTCCCAGTTTCACTGAGTTCCTCTAGATCTGTACACCCCCTGGTCAATCCCACGTGGCCCAGGCTGGAGCTGATTGACCTATCAGTGCTTTATGCCTCATCTCACACTGTCTCAAATGCAAGTTTCTCTAAGGTCCCAGCTTTCACCTCCCTGCTCTACAGCCCCAAGGTTTCCAATGGAAGCTGGAGGCTCTGAGCAGGACACCCACCACATTGTTCAGGTGGGGATCCATCCCCAGCTTTGGGGGTTGAAAAATTGAATTAAATGTAATTTTGAGATTGATAAATACAGTCTGGTTATTGGTAGAACTCAGATCTTTCCACTTGCTTCCACTTAAAATTGTCAAGATTGACAGCAGTGGAAGCCACTATAATTAGATTTGGAGGGGGGGAGGAAGGAGAAGACAGAACAGGCTGATGTGTTGAGGTTCTAAAAAATTATCAAACAAGATGTGCCTTGTGTTAATGCTGAATGATACATCACAGCAGATTCAGTATCATAGAACCATAACTGCTTATCATACTCAGCTGTGAGAACTTTGTAGTGACTTATGTGAGGTCAAGAATTAATTGCATGTCTTTCAGATAACACTTCTAAATGGCAGCATCTGTCTAAAGAGAAGACATTAATTCAAACCTTTTAGGCCAAACATTTACAGAGAAGCAGAAAGTCCCAGTTAGAGCAAGAATGTGAAAAAAGTAAGTAAAATGTTATCTTGTCATAAAATGTGTCTTGATTGGCAAACTCTAAGTATGGATCAAAGCAGTAATATGCTGGAGAAATAGCTAGATACAGCAGAGTGTAGACTTGAGTATTTAACCTACTATTTAATGTTCTCCTCTCTGTGCTTGTGTATTTCAGGGAATATTGCCTCCCAAACCCAGACTTGCATCCTCTTTTCCATTGTTAATACTCAGTGATGACTGAGTTAGACTCTTACCAAGGCAAAGCTACCAAAGATGAACACAAAAATAAACAACAGTGGAAGAACAAATTATGTTGCATTTGTTACAGCTTGTTAGTAAGGGGTCTCAAGCTTGACTGGTGAAGAAACAGGACAGACCATGGGGTGGTCCTTGAATTCCAGACTATCTTGGTGCCTGAGATCACCAGCTGACAACCTAGCAGGGAGCAGCCCTGGCCAGGGCAATGTCTCAGCATCTCCAGGAGTATCTGCCATGCCCAGTGATAAACTCTTTCTTTTCCTGAAGGCAGGGAGGAATGGAAGCAGAGGTTTGACACCTTCTAGTTCCACATCAGCTATTGTGTCAAGTTGGGGTGGAGGCCAGTAATTTGGAGTATGTAAATTATATTGCACATTCCACTCCCTACAACACACACTCCTATTGTGGTAACTTCTGTGTCCAAGTGGAGGTAGTTTAGGAGTTGTTGCATTCCTTAAATATTGATCATCCCTCCTCTAAGGATGTGGTACACATTAAAATACAAACAAACAACACCCCCAGCGAACCAACCCCAAACCTAAACCAACATCAGTCGTTAGATGAGTGCACAAAAACATTCCCTGGGCTCCACTCTCCTAGACGGCAGCAGCAGTATCTGTAAGCAAACCTAAATTACACCTGTCCAAATCTGCAGCAGAAAGCCTGGCATTCCAGGTGAGGAATCTCTGCCATTCATTATTGCTGCCAGATGCCTTCACACTTGCTCCTGGCCACTACATTTTCCCTGTGAAAGGTGAGCAAGGAAGGGAGCAGCCCTACCACGCGTGGTCAGGCAGAGGCTGCCACTGTCTGTAAAGCAGTGAGGGTGATCTGTACTGCTGTCCCACCACACACATGCACAGCATTTCCCAGCTCATTCCACTCCTCCTCCTCTCTGACAAACTCATAAGCATCACAACTTTTGCAAAGATAACTTCAGGGAATTACAGAGAGAATCACTAGGTATATTTGGAAAGACTGGGTGCAAGCACTGCTGTGCAGGATGATCTGCTGGAAGCTATGGATTATGTCTTGAGGAGATGGATGAAAAAGTGCAAGTTGGCAGCTGAATGGAGACACAACTGAGTAGAATCCACTTGTGAATTTGCAGAATGAAGGCAATAGCTTTCAGGGAAAAAAGTTGATCAAGATTGCTCAAATACAGTACGTAACACACCCTGAAGAAGCCTAAACCATTACAGAAAGTCAAGAAGATTTGCAAATCACTACTGTAACCAACACACCCAGGAGCAGTCATTCTTCACCAGTATTTGCCAGAGGCCTTAGAAAACACCACTACTTGACTTTATGATCAAAACAAAAAGATAAAAACATTGACTTGCAACTTGAGTCTTGCAATGTTGCAGGTCACCCATCAGCAGCTGCCAAAAGCCCACAGTCTCTGGTCCCCATCTTTAAAAACAGATGAAAAATGAAATATCCTTACAAAACAAATGGATTAACATTCTGTTCCAGTAGGAAAGCATTGAGTATCAGAGAAAAACTCTCTGTACCCTTGTTCACAGAAGCTCTTCACCCTGTGAGCTGTGTTGCTGAGATCCTACCCAGCCTGTAACAGCTGATCGAGTTCACATCGAATTTCAGCTGAACTGTTATAAAAATCCTGCAGGGTTTCCACAAAAGGTCAGCACAATGTATGCAAATGCATGATGAAAGGATATAAATGAACATACAAGATAAACAATATGAAATCCTGATTAAAAATAGTTCAGCTGAACCTAGGTATTATATAAACACCAAAGATGACTTATAATCTGATCATCCTAGTCAGTGACTTCATTATGCAGGGAAACATGAGCTGGAATACTCAGATTTTTCAGTGCATTCTACAGTTTCACATGGAGAGCCATTTGCATGCATTCAGTTCCCGACAAAGTCCACTTCTAAGTATATCTATTGTCTGCAAACAGAGCTCAACAGGGCTGCCTATTTAAACACAAAAACCCTGAATTTTGAATCTGTGATACAATGCATGTAAAATGTAGCTGTTGCTACCAGCTAGGTTAAAAAGAATGCTCATGGACAAGGTTCCCGTTTTAGCAATTTGGAAGCACTATTTCTGTTATATTAGAACTAATCATCAAGAACATTTAAATTAGTCTTTAATCAGTTCCGCTTCATTACTTAACATGTGTTAGTTGAGCGCATTTATTAAATGCACTGTTAGTATTTCCCCCTCCTCAAAACTCAAATACCTCGACATCTTTTTCAGATTCTCTTTTAGAATTCATCTTTAATCTTTGCTATTACAGAAGTGTAAGTTTGTCCAGTTTCTCTTATCTTCCACCCTCCTTCGGAGTAACAGTTGCTTACACATGCACAAATACTTTAAAGGCTTAAATTCCTGAAGATACAAAGCTTTCATGCATCTCCAAAATACTTTAGTAAGTGGAATGCCCATGCAACTGCAGCTCCTTCTACTCCTAGGTGGCCAAAATGATTAAAGAAACTAATTAAATAATGAATCACAAGTAGCATTCTTTGTAATGACTGGATTCTTTTGCCATTGCCTGGATAACACAGATAAATATTTTACTGTATCAGGTTGTATGTCTTGCCAGGCTTGTAATTGAAGTGGTCTGGAAGTTTAATATTTTAGCGAGGCACAAATGAGTCATGGCCTCAACTGCCTGTGCTGAGCATGAATTATGCACCTCATTTTAACAGCAGTCCAACACAGAACTATGGCAGAGATCCTGTGCCCTTTGTCAACCCTACTACAGCCTTAGGGGCTTTTTTTCCTACATTAAAGGAAACTTTTGTCTACATTCTCTTTAGAAATTCAATTCCTGTGAATGGCTTGTGAATCTATGTAGACCGTTGAATAATCAAATCTCTGGTGAACAAATTATATCTCAGGCAGCACAGCTGTAGATTGCTGCTCTCTTGCTGGACAAAGTCCTTCCACCTCTGTCCTCTAATTTCAGCTGTCAGCTTTTCATTAGCAACACCACAGCTAGAACTAAGAACGGCTACAAATGAATCACTGCTCAAACAGCTGAACTGCTGTGACTAACCCAGGCTCCGCAGCTTCTTTAAAACACTGGTCAAAGTCTTCCTGATGTAAAGATAAAGGACAACGTGAGTTATGTTTTTATTTACAGTGATCTCAGTATTTCTATAGTGTCATAAATAACTAACTTTATTACTCGTAATCATTTCTGTGAGCACAACCAGAGGATGCTGGGGTTTTTTATCTCTTCTAAAGGGTGGAGATGAGGAAATAGAACAGGTGATAATTACAGTGATAAATTTTTAAATTACTAATTTGCCATCAACTTTTGTCTATTGCAGGTCACACAAGTGCTGCCCAAGTCTCATCCACAGGATGGAGTGGCAGACATTTGGCTTGTAAAACTTCTTTCAAGTTCCTGTGCTGCTGATTGTTTACTCCTTGAATGGCCAAATATCAGGCACAGCCCAGCAAGACTGGGCATTTGAAGGTCAAATCAAAACTAATTGAATTGTCTAACAATCCTGGCGGAAGGACAGATTTTTTTTCTTTTTGGGAGGACAGATTTACTGAGCATTTGTCTCTTTTTGAACTTATTTTTTTAAGCCACACTTCCTGGAGTCAATTACTAAAAATAAAAATGAGGAATGAGATTATGCTAAACATGATTTATGGCTATCATCATTGGAGAGAAGCAGCTGAAAGTAAAAGCTCAAGAGATTAAAAATGGCATTTTTCAAATTTATTCAGATTGCATAGCAGAGTACTTGAGGTGGTCAATGCCAGCTTCTCCCTGGGCTGCCTTGGAGCTGCTGGAAGTGGTCAAAGATTTAAAGCAGGAAGAGGATGTCAGGCTCCCAGTAGTTTTTCATAGCAAAGCATATTTTCATCTTTGCCAGGAGGAGATAAGTGGTCACACACAGGTGAGAACTCCTGAATCAGAAAAACCACATCACAGGTAAACAGAGGCTGACTTGGCAGTGGATGTCCAGAACCAGGACAGCCTCTAAGTGCTGTTATTAGCCATGACTGGAAGGGCAGTGCCCAGAAAGCACAAAGAGCAGCAGAAAGGCACATCTCAGGTGATTAGACAGGCATCACAGAGGGCTCTCCCATCTGTCTTCTCACAGCAAGAGCTCGCTGTATTTGTACTACAGAACAGGCTTCACTGAAAACAAATTTTAAGTTCCATATCCCTCTTGGTAAGCTGTTTTCTGGTGAGGTAGTGTTTACACATAAATATATTCAGTGAATCATCAACATTCCCATCTGCCATTTAGTACACTCACATCACTAAAGGGCAGACCTGAACATGAGTACCTGATCTGCAACACCGGTTTTTGTTGAAAAAAGGTTTAATTAAAAAAAAAAAAACAAGATTGATTCATCAGCATGGCATTTAAAAATATTTTTTCTCAAAAGCATTAATTACCTTTTAAGTTCTGCACTGGTTTTGTTATCTTGCCAAGTTGAACTACTGGAGGCATTGCAGCACAGTTAAGAATCATGGGTTGTATCCTTCCTTTTCCTATACAAAAAGAAAAAATACCCCTCCACAAAACAGACCACAGTGAATTCCTAAAACTCTGAACAGCAAGCCAAAGAATTAGGGGTTTGAGGGCTGTTGTTGTTATCTAGTTTTGTTTTGTTTTAAATAGGAAAACCAACACAATTGGGTGCTTCTTTTAGGGTCAGGCTGAAATACCAGAAATACAACTAAACATACAGCCTTCAAGCTATTCTTAAGGTTCATCTCTATTGACCCCCTCCCCCAAAAATGAAAAAATCAGTGTATATTTTTGTTCTTGACCTAATTTACACATGCTAACAAAAATACAAATCTCTGCAGTGGGTCTGTGATGTGGCTTGTACTACCCAGATGCACTCTCAGAAATTCCTACCCAAGTCACAAAGACTTTGTCCACATCAAAACTTAAACCCTTACAAGAGGAGAAACAAAGAAAGCTCCTGCATCTCTCTCACACGGCACAGAAGGCTATCAGGCACACCTTCTCCTCTGCAAGGGTGAAAATGCACATCAATTCACTACTGGTGACAGAGATAAAGGAAATAAACTATTAGAGTTTGTACACTGGAGGGAGGATCAGCTCACTGCTTACATGTGTCAGCTTCACTGATGAGCAGCAATAATTAGCCTAATTAATTACAATTGCTTTTGTTCCTCCCTCATGGAATGAGGGAAAGACCTTCTTCAGAAGTCAGACATTTTTTGTCAATTATTACAACTCCTGAAATTTCCTGTATGTCTGAAGTGGGTGACCAGCTCTGAGAGGTCTCCATCCACTTCACTCAACAATCTAGTCTGGACACTGTCATTTGCACCAATTTCTGCAAATATGTACCCATGAAACTAGTGCCAGTGGATTTCAGGCTAAAGGATAAAAGCCTACCTTTAGCCAGAACTTTTGAGTGTTCATGTAGGAGTAGCACTGGTATAAACTGCAATACATGAAATCAGAACCTTGACCTCTGCATACCTTGGGACTTGGTGAAAAAAGGCGAGTCAGAAGCCATCACCACTCACCACTGTGAGCTGCTGCCCACACACATTGCTGGCAAATCAGGACATATTCAAGCACACCTCACCTGCTCCAGAGCAGAGACTGACACTCACACAGGCTTGGCTCCAGCCAGTGCTCCAAAGGGCGTTGTTTCCCTTCTGTTGCCTCACTCAGTCGTGGGCGGTGACTCAGAGCAGCCGGGAAGGCCGGGCAGCTGGCTGGGAAGGACTGCAGTGCTCTCTGCCCTCTCCAGCTGCCCATGCAGAAAAGCCACAGTCCAGATGTACATGAACACATTGTTTCCTCCAGACCCCTGTTAAATACAGAAATACACTGCAGGTGCACAGTCAGCCAGCCCAGCAGTTCACTATTACTTCCAGGATACACCACACCTCTTCCCCAGCACCTTTCCTGTAGTGACTGCATTGACCAAGTCACTGTACAGTCAGACAAGACAAACCTCCCGATTCAGCTGAAAAAACACCCTAGCCAAATGGAGCTGTTTCGACTGGATGAACTCATGATCTGATCCAAAGAGCAAAGTTGGAGTCAGGAATAAGCACAAGAGAGAGTCCCTTTTCAGCAATGCTTTGCACCTAGACGGTGTCAAGTGAAGCATGAAACTGTACCCTGAAGATTCCCCCCACCATGTTTGGCAGAGCCCATCCATCCACATCACACTCAGTTTATATTTATCCCAGTCTCTTCAGCTCAACTGCTACTCCATGAGTTTTCTCCGTAGTTAACTGTGTGTTAAGCACGGACAGCTCTTAATTTCACATTAACTGCATCCCTAAATTTAGAGCTTCTAGGAAGCAAGGAACGGCTCTATAAAATGGATTGCCAGCAAGTCACACACTTAAACTGTTCAGCAAAGGTATTTTAAATCAGCCAGCCCACACAAGTCTCTTATTTTATCCTATCTTCTTTAGAACTTTATAGTCACCATTGATACCCATTAAAAAAACCGTCCAAACAATTGCTTTTAGTAATCAAAGTTTTAAAAGACTTCTGGAGTTCTGGAGAACTCCACACTCATGAGAGAATGTGAATATAATACTCCCTGTCTGTAGGGAATAAAAACAGGATGATTTTTACAACTCTGAAGTGGCTATGGCCTAAGTTTTATATCTATACAATAAAAGAGACTCAGTATCTCCTTGACTGCTCTACTGGGTCACTGGTTCAGCACTGACAAAAAGAAAAATCACCTTTTTATTACAGTTAGGTGTCCAGTAGACTGAAGTGTTTAAGGCATTGTTATAGGCTCTTTCTAACCTCAGAAAGACTCTTCTCTGAAAATTCACTGCTCTTACCTTATCTAAGATCCTTGGATCAGGAGGCTGAGGCTAAGTGCAAACTTCGTTAACATACAAGCAAGCTGTCCTTAATTTTGATAGCATCACTTGGAGGTGGGCAAGCAAGAGGTAAAGACTTTATCCTAAAAGCAAATAAGAACACAAAAACCCTTCCTATTTCTCAGCTGACAATCAGCAGAGTAGAGCAACTTTGTGAAGTGCAGACCTGGGATGACTGCTCAGTGAAATGCAGTAATCTGTAATTCAGTAGTGAGTTTGAGCAGCTGCTGTTTGTCAGAGAGATGTTCCTTGGAATACAAACAATTCAGGAACTACCAGGGGTCGCTAAGATAGGCTTGTTTCCTGGTAACACAAAACAGCACCTGGCTTAAAAATTCACAGGGGGAGAGGGTAACTGCAATGCTGCATGCTATGCCTTGTTAAAAAAGCAGTGTAGCATTCAGTTTCCCTTTGATTTCAAGAAGTGTTTTTGTCTCAGTCACTCTCTCTGTTTTGGAGGTGAAAATGCCAAGGTTCTGGGTAAGTCTGCTTTTGCTTAGCATCCCAGTTGGTGTCCTTGGAGGCACCTGTGTGTGTGAGCAGCTCCCATAGTGCTGGACACACAACTGCAGCAGTCAAGCAGAGAGAACTACCAGTTCTTGGGCTTTACTCAACTCAGAACTGCTTTGAGAGCTGGCAGGGCTCCTAAGTTCCCCCCTCTACCCTCTGTTTTTCCCCCCTGCTGTCTTGGTTTGCACAGTGCAGACACCTGAGTACACCTGCACTGCCACAAAGGGAACAGATTGTTCAGGGAAGATGCTGTTAGGAACTCAAAGGACATGTGTGTAAATGTGCTGACCAAGGACACAGCAAGCACTTTAGGCAAACAGAAAGACAACAACTAGAAAAGAAATGAAGTTAATTTGAAGGCAAGATGCCTCCATACTGTGTTGTATGAAATCTCTCTCCCTCTATATGCATACACACACACACACTGAGTATCAAAAGATATTTTAGCAATGCAAAATAATTCTTTCAAACCCTATAAATTCTTTCAGTAGGTTGGTGGGGTTTTTAACTAAAGCTGTGGTATCACTAAATAAAATAATTCTTAAAAGCTTATGCATAAAGAACCATTGAACTTGCTTCTAGACCTGTGCAATTCCCATACAGTTTCACAGGATTTAAGTCAAAATGTATCCCCTATCAAATACAAAAACTTCAGCTATATTAAGGTATATCAGTCCTTAGGTAAAATGAGGGCATATCCAAGGAAACAAAAATAGGAAAGGAAGTCTAAGATTCCAAGAATACCCACGATGAGTGAAACTTCAGGAATCAGTTTTGAAATACACTTGAACGACCTTAGCAGGAGATTACACTCTAAATTCCAGGGGAAGGTAGAATCTGACAGCGGACATTCCTTCCCTGCCCTGCATTCAGTTCCACATTGCCTGAAGCAAGGGATCAGCCAGGAATCTAGAAATGACACTTTCTGGTATGCCTGAGCACATGTTCAAAGGACTGTGAGTAGCAAGTACTTCCCAGAGTAACTGGCTACACCATTCCTGGAGAAGTCAGGTCAAATTACAGAGCCTAAGCACCAAAAACTATTGTCTTAATGCTGAACTGCACGTATTATCAGCACCTCCAGTCACCTTCATTCAATCAGCTCTTCTCCTGCTCAGCCCAACAATTTATCAAAGCTAGATGAAAACATATCTCAGTGATTAGGAGCAGATCATGACGTAGCTGTCTGCATAAGCCCTTCTGTTGTTTGAATTCTTAGCAGCTGTCTCAGGACCAATGTCTAGCCACTGAATATTTTCTTTCTTCTGCCAGTAAGTGAAACAGATCTGAATTGTCTTCCATTATCAGTGTGCAGCTATGCATAGTAATCAAGTTACTGCTTTGTTTACTGAGAAGCACTAAAGAGATTTAAGTTGGGTCTGTATCTCAGAAGTGCTTTCCAAATTCTTTGTTGCACATCTTCAGCTACAGGCACCAGAAACAGAATGCAGGAATCAAGCAAGAATAACCTCCCTGCTTCCACTAATAGTCAAGGATCACATTCACTGCTGATAGCTCCAACAGCAGCTTTCTTCCTATTGCTGTAACTCTAACACCCTTCCTCACTTCTCTTTAGGTATTTTGAGCCACTGTTTGCCATAAAACCTGTGGTTTCTGTTTGACAAGTGTATTTCCCAGTGTATTAGGAATAAAAATACACCATGTTAGAAAACAAACAAAACACATACCCAAAAAAACCAGAAAACATTGTGCTTACATAAAAGGAAAATTTACTAAAGGTCCAGGACCTTTCCTGAGCAGCACACACATATAACTAACCTGCAAATGAGCCAGCAAGAGAAATCCTTCAGTGTGTTAGAAATACAGGTATTTGCACAGCAAGCCACGTTCCTATACCTAATTTCCAGTAAGTAATAATTGCAATTTTCCTCCCCCTACAATCTCCCATACCTAACATCCAGATTCTCAGGCTTCAATTATTATTTGCTTCGCTTTAAAACTGATAAAAATTCTTGGAGTCCTAGAGGCCTCTCAGATCAGGTGAGGAGACTTGATTAAAGAAGGAACACTTTTTTCAGCTGTCATAGGGTTAATCTTAACAGCTCACAGTTAGTTAAGCCTCAGACCAGAGCAGGGCTTTCCCTGGATGAGTCAGGGGTTTTTTCCTACAGGGCTTCTCATAAGCTATGCACTGTGAACATCACATGACTTATGAGAAAACTTTGTTCCTCAGCCTGGAAATGTCTTGTAATTTCTGAGTTGTTTTGGAATGGCACCTTCAAAGGTTTCCACCAACATATTGGTCAATAATGGACCAAGAAACACACATTCATTATGCAGGATAAAAAAACTGTTTGACCTCTTAGTCCCTTTTTATTTTGCATTAAAATACAGAGGGTTTTGTGGTAAAGACGCTGATCTATGGCTTTAAGGAAAAAACCCAACTGACCACAAAGAGTTGAGGTCTTCAATCTGACAGACAGCATATACAACACCAGATCAATCATCTCTTTCTAGACCATTTAACTAGATGTAGCTACAGGTCCATGTATGCATTTGTGCACACAGCTATATGTACATACACACACACAAAGCTATAGGCATGGAACCACAAAAGTGGGACAAAAACCACCACTTCCCTCAGACAGCTAGAAAGGCAGTGGCACTTTGTGTCTCCTGCTTGAAATGAAAATCATTTTAGGAGGATTCTGCTCAGCTTTTCACCAATTTTGTGTCTTCTGTTTCAACCTTGCATCTCAATTATCTTTTCTAGTTAGGATTACAGCCTGACCAAGATATTATGACATCGAGCATCATCACTTCCATTTTTTTTTTTTTGTATAGTCTCAAGCCAAGAGGAACTACTATGGGAAAACACAGCAAAAAATTCTTCATCCTGCAATGCAAAGGAAGCCTCGGCTTACAGCGATTCATTATCATATTCTCTGCACTTGAAGCAAGCAAAACCTGTAAGCTCCAGTCAGCTGTACAGTGAAATCAGCTTGAAGAAATAACAGTATCATGAGAATTTGCTGAGAAAATAACAATTAAAATTGCTGCTCCAATGAGAGGGATTAACAAGCTGAAGTCTGTAAGAAGTGACATCCTTCCTCCTCCTCACTCAGGTAGGTCCTACTTTCCTGCAGAGTGATAAGCAGAGACTTTTTATGAAGACCAGGTGAAGGTCATATTATGTGACCTACTGCCTGTGACTCTGGACCCAGAGTTCAGCCTTTTATATCACAAAGGAAGCATGAAAATTATTTACGAAGCACTGTATTTCCAAAATTATTCTGGATCGATTTCTAGTATTGGCAAAATTCTATTTCAAGTTATCTTGTAAAATTAACAATTAAGATTAGCAAGTTGGTCAAAGAACACACAAGATTACAAAGCTTTGGTATAGAAGACTCCTTTTAAAAAACAAAGCTGTTAACTTGCAAGTTCTCATTAATTTTATTTTCCCTCTTAAAAGAGCAAATAAAAAAAACCCAACAAAACGAAAGGCTTTAGAAATACAGATGCATGAAAATTTAAAAACAACACAGTAATATTTTCCATATCATCTGAGAGACAGTGATTATTCCCACCTGTAAAACTCTGCCTCTTGCAAGACTCCCCAGACAGCAACCCCTCAAGCAGTCTCCTCCCTCTGCAGGACTGGGTATCACAAGCGAACTGCAGTTTCTTTCCTTTAAGCTGCATGCATTAAGTGGTGCTGATGAACTGTAATAACATACATACACCAGCCAAATACTGGAACTTGCTATTAAAATGTCAGAAAAAGAATCTCTGGATATTCCTGCCAATTCCTTCACATTGAAAGGTGCACACTTGGTATTACACTCATTTCTGTATAACCAGCCGAAGTGAAGGGTTTCCCAACGTCCTGTAAGCCTAGCATTAGAACCTATGTGTTTCAAAAAGCAACAGCATGGAAAGTACCAGTCAGCAAGCTCTTAGTGTCCCCTGCTATCGTAGTTTGTGGAGCTTGCCAGAACAGGTTTGTAAACAAAGTTAGAAATCAGGTAGAAGTTCTTATAGTAAGAGCACAACTCCAAATTTGAACAGCTGCCTCTGCTGAATCAAGCTCAAATTTACCCCAGATAATTTAAAAAGCACCAAATTGGCATCTGAGACTTTCTAGGAGAAGGTTATAATAAAAAAGTCTTCAAAAATCTTTTTTTAAAAAAAGAAAGTGTCCCAAGAAAACCTGCAATACCAATTGAGCAGGACAGAGTCACTTCTGGGAATCAAAACCGTGAGTACGCAGTCCTCTGCTGCTGCTGCTGGGATGGAGGCTGTCCTTGCTGCTGCTGGAGGCGAACCTGCTGCGAGTACGGGTCCTCAAGAGACTTAACAAAAATAGTTGTTTTAGGCCCAGTTTTCCAGACAATACCATTTGAATCTATCACAGAGGACTCCACGGTGATGTTGTGGGTGCCAAGGATCACAAAGTTTAACAGGAACTGAGTGCTGAAGTAGTCGTTGTGCGGTTCCACCCTCTGCTCCATTTCATTGGTCATGTTGTCAATAGGAATCTGAGAACACAGATGGAAGGTTAAAACACCATTTTACATAAGCTTGCCAAAAATAAGTTTTCAGCTCTCCACTTGAAGGAGAGAGGAGAAAAATGGAAAAATCTGTCCTCAATTTTCCTAAACCAATACATGCATACTTGAGACAGCTTGACAAGCTAACAAGTCGTCTTCTACCCGAGGTTCTACTTTTCCACAAACTAATGTGAGTCAAACATTACACACTTCCCAGTCCTGTTCTTTTACAAGCCATTGACTTTCTCCTATTCCCCCTCAAAGAAACCCCAAACAACAAAACAAACAAACACCCAACCCCAAAACCCACCAAAACAGCCCTTTCACTAAGTATCACGTTAGCAGAACCGAAATCTCAGGCATGCAATCTTTGCTAGAACTGTTAACTTTAATTTGTGTCTCCTCAGACACTATTTAATTTGGACAGTCTGTCCTCACCGTTTCCACAAACAAAGTAAAAGAATCTTAAAATGACTATAAAAAAATTCTAGAGACTATGTGGCAGAGAATCTATTCCTGGTTTGGTCTTTTTTCCCCAGTGGACTTTTGTATGATATATAACTAGGCTGAGTCTTCCTCATCTCAAGCAGATTCCTAATGATTTGTTCTGAACATCACAAAGCCTCTTGGTTTGGAAGAAGAGCTGTTACAAAAAGGTATTTACATATTGCAGCCTTAAAAATCCCAGATCCCCTCCACACGTTATGCTTGGCTCTGGCCAATGCTTGAATGGCAACTGTCAGGAGTGAAAGGATTACAGAACCACCCATTCACCTCAGCCTGGAAAACCTGGAAATTCTGCTAACCAGAGTCAAACAAAAGAACAAGAAAACACAGCAAAAAAGCTTAACACTCCTCCTGGCTCTATTCTATCCATACCTTATAGTCTTGTCCAGATTTGCTCTGCAGCACTGAAGAGACATTTAGACAGACGGATTGGATTTTACGGAAAAGGCCTGGTTTAGATCCGTGCTGAACCACTCCTTCCACCTTGAGGGCCAATTGCTGGTTGTTCTGTACTGCTATAGGTTCTGCTGGGTTCCTTGGAGATGGGGATAGAGCAAGCTGGAACACAAGTAAACAGACCAAAATGTCATTATAAGCCTCCAGAAAAGCAAACAAAATTCAAGGATGAAACAGGACACCACCTTATAGCAAAATTTCCAAGGAGAGGATGAGTAGGAAAACCAGCAAATGGAAACACAGACATTATCAGAGACTCATTACTATATTATTTAATAAACATCATCAGCAATACCAGGTATAATCTTTATATCACTTTCATTCCCTACACTTCTTCAAAAGATGTGGGAAAAAATCTTCCACAAAATAGCCACAAGTATATTAAGCTGAACAAAGAAGCAAAATGCAGTAAGAGTAAATACTAAAAAACTTAAGGCTTTCACTTTTCCCAGAAAGAAGGAGCACTTGAGTAAAACAAAAAAACCATGACCATAGTCATACATAGTCATTGTTAGTCAGTGTGCTGATATACATGACAATTTTCTTCCAAGATAGTAAACATTGCTTTTTAAAGGAAAAGGAAAAAACCCAATACAAATCTATAAAAGCTGCCTTCCCACACCAGAGTTATTTTGCTTTGTAGCCTCAGAATCAACAAAATTCCAGCTACATTTTATCTTTAAGGCTTTGCAATCAAAGAACTGAATCCCACTTGCCTAAGTCACAGCCTAGTGATTCTGAACAACCATAAATACATGTTATTCAAGTTATTCCTAACAGATTAACCCAAATGCTATTTGCAGTTATGTATCTTGATTAAAAATGCTGAAGCTTTGTGCCTTCAGAAGGGCTTTTCTCATAAAGTAAAGATTCTGTAAAGAGGAATTTGAGGCCATATTTGAGCAGTACATACCTTAATACTTGTAGACTGCAGCTTTTGGAAAAAGTACCTTTGAAAGGAAAGGGGCACCTTCAACAAGGCAATGACAGCATTGCACAGACAAGCTGTATGCTGCAAGAAACAGAGCCAAAACAATTGAGAAAAAATATCATTCATGACCCAGGAAAAAGACATGTCTGAGGTACTGAAACAGCAGGAATTTTCATTATAAGTCCAAAAATATATTAATACAGTCATAGAATTACAGCCACTAAGATGACAGTGACTACATTCAGCCTCTCTGTTTATGTTCTGCCCCTTATTGAAAGAGGGAAAGAACAAGGAGGCCAAGCAAAAGAAAAACACAAATCTTTCCAGTCCTAGTGTTAGGGCAGGACCTGCTTAAAACACTCACACCCAAACCCTCACACACAAACCAAAACCACCACACACAAACCCTCAAATAAACAACTCCCCTCCAAGCAAACAAGACTGGCATCTATCACAACTTAATGCAATGCAATAATTAAGTTTTAAGCCTCTTGTCTACTCTTCCTTTCCCTGCTGCACCATGCCTCTGGCTCAGATGAACACAAGCAGTGCTACTGAAGTCACCAAGCTGCCTTGGTGTGGAGCCAGTCACAATTAAGATTACAAGGTTTACCTTTGCTGTGGTTTACAAGACTCATTCTTCTATTCTATTTGGATTTGGTAAGGACTGTTGAATTTAGAAACCAGGCAAATAAATGCCAGCCATGACAAATAAACTACCTTGTTCCCACTAACATGCACTTCAGCTTTATGATGTTCACTAGCAGTAAGAGACAAACCCACCAGCCCTGTAAAGGAGAGCGTTATCAGCTGACTGTTTGCACCCAGCACACTCCACTTCGTGCTCCCTGATGACCTGCATTGATAAGAGAAATGCTACACTCACAAAGCACTGAGTTCACCACCAGCAGCTCAGGGACCAAAGGTAGGCTGCTGTGTGGGAGGGGGAGAATCCCTTCACAGCAAGAACATGAAGGAAGAGAATGTGCTCCAGTGCTTGAAAGTGAGCGTGGTGAGGGATCTGTCAGAGACCTGATGGTACTTGTAGTTACCTTATCAGCATCTGCTGTGCTCTTAGGAGGGGAATTTCTAAAAGATTATTTTTAATCAGACCAGTAAGGTTACAGATGTTTAAGCAAAACTGGTTTTGAGGTGTTTTTAAACAAGTGTGTCTCTGTAGAGACTGTTTGTGTCAGTAATATTAAGTAACTAAGAATGCTTCCCAGTTTCTTGCCAACCACAAATACACGGAGTTCTGGGGTTTTCGCCCCTTTCTCTACCTAACATACATTTAAAACTGTTACTTGCCAAGTAAGACACAGGAGCATACTTCCTGTTGAGGGATTCCACTTCTTCTAGTACATGATTAAATACAGACATCATTCTTCTTTCATATTCACTTTCAACATGAGCTGTTCCATTTGAGCTGTATTCCTGGAAACTAAAAAACAAAACAAAACAAAACAACTTTTCATTGTGTCTAACTCACTTTCCTCATCATAACCTGGAAGGCACACTACCAAGCAGATCCAACAAGACATTACAACCTGAAATCCATTAAGAAATGTCTTTCAAACTGTTTACTCTGGGATTTTTTATTATTTTTCCACTATAACACTTGCCCTTTACATTTAACTACCACTTATTCACCACTTTCTGTCCCCACCCTCTCACTTGAAGCAGTGACAGTTCTAACAGACTCAGCATACTTACTTCCCCTGGCTTTTATTTAACCCTACAGTGTTTATAACAGTTATAAAAATCTCACCACACAAAGCAAGAATGCCAGTCAGAATTAAGACTAAATCTGGAAGTTTATAATCCCCTGCTTTGAATACAATTCCATTTCCTAGACACGCAGCTTCATACAAATTTGACTAATACACCTTCTAAGCAATGCTTAATTCATAATGAGTACTACAGTCATTTAGGATGTTCACCTTTATTATCAGTTATAAAATCACAAAGAGATTTTATCCACAGTATTTTCCATTTAATCTCCATTTAAACTCTGGGAGTTTTAAACAGTGATTCATCAGTACTTCAAGGTTGTTTTCTAGTGGATTGAAGTTCACTGTCAGAAAAAGAGCCAGAGGTGATGGCTTTACATTAAAAATTTGAACTAATTTAGTGCATGTATTTTCACAACCTCGAAGGAAGCTAACGTGCACTTACAAGTGCAAGCAACAGGTATGGGATCTAACACACAATGACACAAATTAAAATAAGTGGCTAAAGGAGAGATTAAAAGTTCAAGTCTATATTTAAGACAAGTCCAGTATAGTGCTCTCAAGAGCAAAATCAGTATAAAATACAGAACTCAAAAGAGAGTCCCCAGCCTGCCAGGTACAGCACAGCAGCAACAAATCCTCAAGCCTGCCCAGAATATAATTAGAAGGGTCTACTGAGAAACTTTCTGAACATTCCTTGAATTCCTAGGTTTAAAGCTCCAAGGATTTATTAATAAGCAGAAAAGGAGTACACAGTTCACTATCAAACCTACCTTGCAGATTCTGGATCCAAAATCAGAGCTTCTATTGCATGTGAAATCAACAGGCAGCTCTGCTGTTGTCTGATGTTAACACTAAGGAGTTAAAAGACTTTCAAAGTTGGCCCCTAAAGCAAGAAATGCAGTGTATTTAGTGGCACTTTTCCTTGCTTCTGTGAAGTAATCCTACAGTCATTACTCATTTAGTAAACAAAGAGCAAGAACTGGGAAAATACCAAGTTATATGCTGCTCCAAATTTTGTGTCTTGTTTATGAAGTAATTCCAAATAATAGCATGGTAATGTTTATTTTCAAATAGGTTTGAAGCAAATGGCAGCTAATTTTTATGTTATTAACTTTCAAAATTACTTTGTAGCGGTCTTCACAAAAAAGAGAATTCTTATGCTTCATGCTGTCCACACGAGAAGGAAAGTGGACAAATTCTAAGATTTTTAAAAGGATACAGTTCTACATTCCTTAGAGTTGCTGAGTCTGCATCAAAAGATGACTGATACAGATCTCCATAACGTGTAGCCAAGTTTCGGAATTCCTCCATTGAGTGTTTCATCTGCAGAGACAATGTTACTAGGCAAAAACACAAAGCAAAGCAAAACAAACAAAACCCACATATCCAGGAAACCATTACACTGTAGCATACAACACTGAAGGAATAAGGTGGCATATTTGAGAAAAATTTATAAAATTCTTGCTTCTTCACTCAGATGAAGATTACCAAAATGACAGACTCTCATCCATGCATTAAACAGATATTTTTCCTGCACCAACAAAACCTCCTTGGGTTAAAAACAAAGCAAACAAAAAAAAAACCCACTCCATCAACAACCTCTTCCATCAATGAATAAAAATAAAAAATAAATAAAAATAAAAATAACTGATATATCAAACTGCTCTGTCTTTCAATGACTACCCACTGGTTCCTTCTTGCAGACCACATGCATTTAAGAAGCAAACCTCCTTGGTGTTCCATATGGTACCAAGGCAGTTGCCAACACTCAGCAAAAGGAGTTGCAGAATGACCCTCGGGTATATATAGTCTTCCTTAGTGTACTCTGAGGTGTTTCAAAGCAAGGTGTGAAAAGCCTTGCTGCAAGTTTGAGTGCACCAAGTGACTTGCTACGTGCATATCCTTGGAAGCTGTGTGTGTGAATGGAGGAGAAAACACACATGCACACTCAGCTTCAAAACACGGCCTGCTACAGGCAGGTGTTTTCAGAGCTACAGGTGAAAACCAAAGTCCACTATTCAAAAAACGCACTTCACAACTACTTTTCATTTCTTTTGTCAGACATGTTTGCTGAGAAGCAAAATTCATACCAGAGTCACAAACATAACTGCACAAGAGTGGAACAGGAGCACATACCTGGTTAGAGATGCGTCCACACCTTTGGAGATCGTTTCCCGATGTCATAGCAATCGTTGTGGCAATAGCTGGTGGTGGACTTGTTTTTAGGCTGTTGCAGGTACAAATAAGTTGAGAAAAAGCTTGCAGAAGGTCAATCCTGAGTTTCACAAATCCACACTGAAAGCTCAGAGGATTAAGTGGTGTACTAGCAGCCTGAAACACAGTAATAGGAATGCTGGCAAACTAGGTCAAAAGCAAAAATGATAGAATTACACTGCAGTGTCACTGAACAGTCTCAACAGACAACTGAATCCTTAAGTTCAATTCTAAAAGCTGTTTTTTTTAAAACTACATTTAAAAGCTTTGCTCAATTTCAATCACACTAAATATAAATGACATAGAAGTTACATAATTACTAAGTCATATTCCAAGCATATCGCCCTTGTAACAAATGTGGTTGAAGCTGTTAAAATACTATTAGGCCACCCTTCCTCTTTTCCCAACCCCAAGCCATTAGGCTTCAAATGACATTAGCCCAGATAGTCTTTACCATAAGAAAATGTTCACTGAATTGGATGGCAAGCAAGAAACACAAGGACTGAAAAAGTGATTCTCTGCATCAGCCAGAAGAGAAAGAATTGGCAAAAGTTACCCTCAAGAAGAGGAAGGGGTGATTTTTTTGGGACTGTGAACTGGATGGGAACATTAGGAAGGCATTGAACCTTGCATTTGATGAAGAGACACAGTCTAGTGGTAACTAAGAACAGTAAATAACAGAACTCCAGGAGGGTAGACAAGCTGCTACTGTTCAGAAAATACAGTTCTGTGAAGCTTTTCTCCCTAAGAGCTTATCTGACTTGTAGAAGCATCTGTGACAGCTTAGGACACCCAGGAGGGGGTAAACTGCAGTACCCAAGGTTTGATATTAGTTAAGCCAAAAATCCACTGCTTAGTTTTCTTAAACTATTGGATTTTGAGAAGAACAAGCCCTCTGCAAAACAAAGCACTGGGACTTTCTCTTAGACTCATGCCTAACTTCCCCAGTGCTTCTTATTCCTCACCAGCTCACTTCTCAAAGCAAGAAGTTATAACCTACCCCAAAATCTTACTAAGAACCATTTCTTTGCTGGCAGAAGACCTGCTAACTAGTTTCTCACAAAACATCACATCATCTGAGAGCTGGCCCACTACTGACTAGAGCGAGGAACCATCAGCCCACTGCAACCAGTTTAAACTACTGAACTAGATTTCAACTGAAAAAGTAAGACTATTTCATACTCGAGCCATTAAGCCTCTCTTATCTGTCACTTTGCTTTTCCTTCTCCAAGGGCACAAAAAAATCCCTTTTGAATTGGGATTGTTCAGTTTATTCTGCAAGGATGGTTTCAGAAAACCCTCTGTGGAAGAGGGCTACACTGCACTGTAATTGCTCTACAGAGACTACATGCTTTTAAAGAGTAAAGTACTTATATCAGAAAATCCAGACATTTTTAGTAGCACAAATTGGACTTGATTCTTGTAAATGGAAATACAAGCTTGTCTCATTAATACTGCAATTTACCTTATCTGCCATGGGCAATAAATGAGTTACAATTCTTTTTTGAAAGTGACAGAAATATTTCTTTGGCTCAGCCAAGTTCTTCAAACACCATCACTTGCTATCAACATATTTGGAATTAGTGCTACTTAACCAATGGCTGTATTAGTGCTTTGTTCAAGTTCTGTATCTTCTTTAGATTATCAGCAGTGAAAAATAAACCCAACGCTTCCACTGAGACACATGAACCAAGCCAGAAAGAGCAGGACCCATTTAAAACCTTTGCTAACCCTACAACCAAGTACACAGCAAGACCGATGGGGACTGTGGTCAATATGCTCCCTGACAAGTCCCTGTTCTCCCACAGGGAGAACCTCTTATCCATAAAGCAGTGGGACTTCTTTCCCTCAAGTGCACTAATTTCCATGAAAGAACACTCTGCAGTGCAAGACAGTTTTATGTATATCAAGGAGGAATTGAGAAATTTTCCGACAAGATCAGGCACTGTCTGAATATTTCATCGTTGCTAAACAGGGCTGACTGAACATCTGCAAGAGATTTACTGACACTGTTTTCCAGCTACAAAGTGGAACAGCTACACAGGGTTCATCACATACACCACTGGTCTGTGGTACCAGCAGTGCTGAGTCATGCTCTGCACTGAAACAGCAGCAACAGGAAAGCTCAAGTAAGAGAGAAGAGACAGCAGAAGCCTTCAGCAGGAAGCCTACCATGTACATTTTATGGCACTTTGCTCCCCTTGGAAAGGCTGTGTTCTATAGACAAGCAGTGAGTGGCTCCTTTTACAGCTTATGCACTCAAGCATGGTTGGGAAATTGTCCAGAGTGATGCAACAAGTCAGCAACAACCAGCAGTAAAACCCAATTTCTTCCTCCCTCACCTACAAAACCTGTACTTACTCCTCTGGATCACAGACATCCACAAGGAGGGCACTGCACCCAGAAAGGCACTATGTGCAACATGCAGGAACTGATGTCATTAGAAGAGATGAAGACAGGAATCCTTCAAAAGAAAAAAGCCCCAAACTCCAGGGAAAGGGTAATTAAATTACTGGATCACAGAACGACCTATTTAAGCAAGTTATTTTCCTGCCTGTATTAAATATTAACACCTAATTAGATGAGGTCCTCCTCTCAATGTCTTCTCCCTATTAGAGAAATCTTGAAGTGTTGAATTAAAAGCCTTATTCACTCAGCCAACAGTTAAAGACAAACACTTCAGGGATGATGGGTCTTTCTCTCAGAGGACAAAAGTAGAAATTTATGTCATTTCAGCTTATTCAGGGACATTTTATTAATAAATATTAATATCTGAACTTTATTAAAAACTAATGTCTGAATTGTCATGACCCTAACAGTCCAGTAACTAAAACAGCAAAGCAGCTTCACTGAAAAGGCATACAGAAAACTGTATGTAAAGATTTCTTCATGGAAGCTAAAATATGAAAGAAAGTACTCTGTGAAGCTGGATCATCTTTTGTTAAGAAGCAACTTTACAGTAGGAACTGAAGGTCCCTATTCATTAATGCTTTCTTTTTGTTTGCATTCACAGACATCACACAGCTTCTTGCTATTTTTCCCTCTTCGGAGAAGCAGAAAGTATTTGCATAAAAGCAGGTACCGGCTGGATTTGATGAAACCGAATTGTCTTCCCTCCTCTTACTAACTTGCTGTTAGGATTCCAAGAGATCACACTGCCAAATACAAGGCAACATGAACTCAGCAGGAGGGAAGAAGACAACTGAATCCTTCTCTATATTTCAAGAAGACAGCAGCCAATTTAGGCCAATTCCCAGGCTTGACTATTACAATAGCTTTTATTCAGTCAAAGCAAGGAGTGGAAAATTATAAGTATTGTAACTTTAATTAAACAAGATCTGTCACATTTCATATGATCTGATCAAGGCAGGAAATGAGGGGTGGAAGGAGAAGAAAAAGCAAAGAGAAATCTAGCTAATCACACTTGGCTGAGCTACAGGATCTTTTCTCTCGAGATGCAGTGTGTTACAACTGAGATGCCTGCAGAGAAGAACCAGAGAGTCTGGCAGATGCCAGACATATTTAGGAACTTCTCAGAGAGTTAAGAACAGAAACCAAAGAGCCCTGATGCAGTAGGCAAACATCACCACTAAAGATGTGTGCTGACCGTCAGTGACGCTATTCCTTTGTGGTAGGATTTCAAGGCTTCGGCAATGCAGGAGAGCGCGGAGCTGTAGTTGTCCTCCTGCAGGCCTGTCAGGCACTGCTCTGCATGGGAGAACTCCTTCAGACTGTTCAGCCAGAAGTAGAAGTGTTCTGAAGCCACCTGAGTCAGCAGGCTTTGATACAGTTCTCTGGCCATGTCGTGGTTGCCCTGTAATGACAAGAATGTTTCTGAAACGGGGACATGAAACAAGGCTGGGGATTTCTACAAAACCTACACAAATAAGAAAACAAGAACATCTCCAGAACTACTCCCAGCTTCAAAATAGAAATAGTGAAACTTTTACCAATCATTTGATCATGGCAATCTTAACAATAAATAAAAGCACAAATGCTTATTTTGTGGAAATACGAGCCTGTATAAAGCACAGTATTTATCTACACAAGATAATTCAATAAGATGAGAAACAAACATGGAAATTTACCTCAGCATCTCATACCAGGGTTTCTGTGTAATTCTAACCCCTAATGTGAATCTACTGAAAGGAAAAGGGAAACACTATCTTTTTCTTCCTTTCTTCACATTAAAAAAAGAGAAGGACACATCAGGATGACCTGTATTACATTCTGAAGAACAGTCAGACAATAGAGATAAGGTGTATGATCAAGAAAGTGCCAGGATATCCCTTACTTCCTTCTCAAATATTTCAAAAACACAAGTGAAAAAACATTTTGATGGGATGAGTGTCCTAAATGATATGTATCTGAATCAGCATTCCAGGGAATTATGAGGGAAAGTGATTTTTATTTTTTCCCCCCATTCACTTCCTCCTCCCAAGTCCTACAATTTTCCTTATTCCCTTACCCCAACCAAAGAAATCCCTAGCATCCCTTCAATCACAGCAAATCATTTTTCTCCAGGTATTTTCACTTACCATCCTGGAAGCCTGCCTGGCTATCCTGTAGGCTGTCCATCCATTGGAGGCATTCTCAAGCTGCTGTTTGATAACAGTTTTGATTTCTGTGGACAAAGCTTTCTGACTGGAAACAAATATCACTGTGGCAAGAGAAACCTAGTAGAGAGAGGAGTGAGGAAGAAAGTTATATTTCAATAACTAAAGAAAAGAAGAAAAAAAAAGCCAATTCTGTTTTATTTGGGACTCAAAACTACATAGAAGATTATATATATATATATATATATTTTAACTGCAAAACTTCTCAGTCTTATATCTTCTAAGCAGTTACAGCAATCCAAGTATTTCTTGTAGATAAAAGTAACTTTCATTCAAAGAATCTCTACTCTGCCTTTTAGCTGAGATATTTCAAATGTTCCAAATAAATTAACAGAAAGCTTGTAATTTTCTTTTAAAATTCAAATTCTTTTCCAAATAGATGTGATGACAGCATTTTTCTCTCTTACAGTATATTAAGTAATTTGCCTCAGAGCACCCAATATAAATGGAGCAAGCTGCCATTTGGCCTTTAACCACTCCTTTAGAGATATCCCAATAATTTCAATAGCCAGGTTTGCCTAAGCAGTGCCATCTGCTGGAAAATCTAATGGAATACACTTCACAGTTCAGCTCCATCTAGGAGATATTTCTATACTGAACACTGACATATGGAGTCAAAAGTTAAAACAAAACTGAAAATAGTGGCTAGAGACAGGCACATCAACCTGGACATAACAAATGTCATAGCTGCCTTTTAAAAACACAATCCATCCACAGTTTTTCATACAGACTTTATCCATCAAGGGAGGTCTTACCAAGAGTTCCTGTTTTTTATCTGTGGCAGATTGTCCAATTAATTTATAGAGGTCCATTAGGTCTCCTAGGATCCCATCTGCCAAGACAGGCAGCTGCATGGCAATGGCTGCTAAGCAGTGGCACATGAGGATCCTGGCATTGTCCTGGGCACTGTGCAGCTGTGTCAGCAGGGATTCCACCACTGACTGGCTCAGGTGAGGGCGGCACTTCACCAGCTTCACCATGCAGGTCAGCGTGATCTGCAACTCACACAATCAACACAATGTCTTCAAAAGCAAAAAAGACAGGCACACTTATTTATCTGCAAGTAGGACTGCAGAAATACAGATCTGGTATTTTCAGGACCATGTTCTCTACAAAAGATGAGATTTTTCTAAGAGCCCGAGCCTTTGAGCCCAAGCTGCCAGCACACAAACACATCACAAATTCAGGAAACAACAGTAGTCTCTCACACCACCAGCCTTTACAGGTAAATAACTAGAAAAATTACTGATAGTTTCCGAAGTGGGAAAATAAGAATAATTATTTATAGAAGTGTTGTGATCATGTACACTGCATCTCCATCTCCAAAAAGCAAATTCTCTCCAAGATTCTCTTTGTCCTCCAGAGATACCTCTATCCAATGTTCATGTTTTATTACAGCTGTTCCTCTGTTCCTGCAACCTGCAACAATCCTCTTATCCTGGAGCTGAGAGGAGTTTCACTATGGCTATGCTCAGTTTCTCTACTGCTCTGAACTCTGATTATGGGCAAACCAGAAACACCTTCATTTCCCTCCAGTCTGTTATGCTTCTACCAGAAAGGACCTGGTGCACACCAGCCTCTCTGTTGTACAAACTGTTTTCTAACTTACAGCTATGAAGGGGAAGACAACAGTAATGTCACCTTTAAGGTAGCCTGAGCTCCTGGGCTGTCATCTTGACTACAAAGAACAAGAAGAGCTTCTAAGCCAAAAACTGCATCTTGCTCCAAAGGTAGAAGATCTACAAAAAGAAAAAGAGTTAAAAAGAGTTAGTTTGTTCTCTAACCATAGCTTGTGTAATGCTTGCACTGCTGTTGCAGTCATGACAAATAAGAATCTTCCTAACACTTCTGCTTTACCTTACTTTGATGAGAAAAAATTCTGCCATTCCATGTCTTGGGTAACTATTCAGCAGTCACAGTGACACTTGTAAAGCATGCATAAATCTTGGGACTAAATGGCCTGTTATTATTTGCAACAGATTTTGTGCAAAGGGCTTTCAAAGGTTGACCAACACTTCAGTAGTCTTACAGCAGAGGTAAAATAAGCATTTATTTAGCACTAGTTTTACTGTGCCCAGTAATTTTCTCTAAATTAGACAAAGATGGAATCTTCCCAACCATTCATAAAATCATACAGAGTATCTCCTACTAGGTTATAGTCCCTGTCCTCCCTAAGCAGCATGAGGGATCAGACAGATTTACAGCCAGGTTCACAGTCAGGACGAGTTAATACGAGTTAAGTGCATTAGCCTGGCTGTAAACAGAGCCACTTCACTGCCCTTGCTTTCCCTTACCTTTTTCCTGGCAGGAGGCTGATATATTGGTCAGGATTTTCACTCCATGAGCTGCAATGCCACGGTTATTATGGTAACAGCACTCCTGTGCTAGTTTTACCAAATCAAATGATTTTGCAGTTGTAGCTGCTGCTCCTAAATAAAAGCAAGGCAAATGGAACATAAAACTGCACGGTCCATAAATATACCACAGATCTTTAAGTACATTGCTGCAAAATAATTATATTGATTTATAGTTTTTTCTTATGTTTAAACTTAAACAATAGGATGAAAATACCTTTTTCTCTTCAGACAAAACCAGAGACTCTCTCATTCTTGAACACTACACAAGTTAGACACATGAGAAAGAACATTTGGACCTAAAGGCTGATGTTCCAGGACTCAAAGAAATATTGCCTTAAGAAATATTATGTCTGATTAAAAAAAGCTGGTGAGTGTATTAATTATTAAGCCACGCCAGAATGACTGAAGAGGATGTACTATTTTTTTTTCCATTTCTGCAGCCCATGTATTTGAGCTCATAATACTCATTAGGGCAGTCTGGCTTTCAAGATGAAAAAAGAAAACAGCATGATCATAATTTTGAGAACAAGATACCTCGAAACACTTTTAAATGTCTACTCTTCTTCTACAGTTTCTCCAGTATATTGTCACAAAGCAGAAAGTTCAGCTGGTACTGCTGTAGGTCATGCCTACAAGGATGGCAGGGTAACATGCCAGCCCATTCTCACACCATGAAGCCTCCCTGCTACTCAAAAATTAGTTTAAACCATAGTTTTAAAGCACCCTCAGCAGAATGTGGGTCAGACACTTGAGAGGCAATACATTACTTCACAAAATGAAGACAAGTTGAAGACTCAAAGGCAAAAACCCTTTTCATATACCACAGTACCCACAAAGCAAAACAAAACCTGAGACCACAATTATTCATGACTATACAGTGTCCCATTTCAAGTTTACATATGATGAACACAGTCTGACTCTCAGTGTTCTGAAGTTCAAAAATACTTTTAGAAAACGCTACAAAGTGTTCAGATGAAACTGATCATCAGTAGAAAACCAACCTATTAAAACGCCAAAGGTAACCATCTAAGCCAGCTTTCTTACCTGGAGCACTGCTGAAGTACTGTTTAATGGCAATGGTCCCTGATAACGTGGAAAGAACAGATAACATGCCCATTTTCAAGCTGTCATAAGGAGTGTTAAGAGCAGACTCACAAAGTGCCTAAAAATCAGCAGGAAAAAAATACAGAGGTAAGAAGTCCCATGAGCTATTTGTATGAAAAATTCAGTTGCACTTCTCTGAAAAGCTTTGAGAGTCAAGATTTTCCCACAGAAAATATGTACTAAAATCAAAAGTCATGTCCTGAAGCAGATCTTGAAGCATCTGCTTTAGAGGACTGAGGATGTGGCTCGCAGAAAAGCAACAGTGGGTCTTACATGCTAGGAAACATCAATTACAAGTCATTAATTAAAAATCAGTGGCAAAAATATTATCAGCTCTCATTGATCCAATACTATAAAAGATTCTAAGACAGTTTGAGGCACACTGATTTTTTTGCCTTGTAACGATCTGCAAGGTTTTATATAAATATACACCTCTGAAGAGCAAAGTTTCAAGTGTCATTTCTTTTAGCAGTATTGCTGTCCAACAGGACTTTAAGGTTCTTGATAAATATATTAAGGTGTATTTTATGTTTTAACTCATTTGTAGTAGAGCTCCTGTCATACTTTTGTGCCTTTTGCCAGATCTCATCCCAGGCCTTATCACATCCAGGTTTGAATAACTCTTAAAATGCACTTGGTTCTCAATTCCTTATGCCAACACTGCCCACAATTTAGTCATTCACTGATTCTGGATACTTTTTTAGTCAACAGAAGGGACAGTAATATGAGGCACAAATGGAAAATATACTTATATTCTGCTTTAGAGTGTGCCAAAACTGAATGACAAAGAGCCAGTAACTGAATAAAGGAAAACAACACAATTAGCTCCACAGAACAAAAAAACCCCCATGGTGTTCTTATCAGGCACGTGTATTGTGTAAGGGTTAAATTCTAAATACATCTGTGATTTGTACCAATTAGTATTTTGCTAATCCACTGAATAGTGTGGCATCAACGGACAGAGGAAGATCCAATTATTGGGGTTGAAAATGAGTCTCGATGTCTCCCAAGACACCAATGTTTTACTCCAGTGCTATTAGATCAGCTCTCAGGGCATATCTGAAACAGTAACTGTGAAGACTGCCAGGAGCACAGAGGAATTAGCAGAATGGACTGCTCTAGGCAGCAACAGCTTCTAAAGCTGATGTCTAGGAATCAGTGACGCCTCCACAATGCAAAGACAAACTTCCCAACCGACCTACACAAGACCAACTTAAAATGCTGAAGAAACTAACCAATGTTTATTGGTAAAAAGGTACAAGAGGCAGGTCTTGCCATGGGAAAGGCAGGGTCTGTCCCAGTCCCTGTTGTATAAACATTATCGTGGAGAACAATTTCCCAATTCAAAATGTCAACGTTTTATTTCAGAAGTCAGAAAAACTCTTATTATTTCTGCATGCCATTCAGAAAGCAGTAACAAGCTTCAGACAACTAGTTTTGTATTAATCTAGTCACTGGTTTAGTTCTGACATCAGTGGAACTCTTCCCTATGCATTTCAACCATCAGGACACCCACTTTACTTCAAGACACTACATGACAATGAAAGCCACGTTATCTTTATCTCTCACTTGTACTGAGATAACTACTAACCAGATATAATGGCATAGAGTAGCATTTTCTCTGCAAAAAATCCATAAAACAATCCATATAGCAATCCCTTGAAATTCCTAAAAGGAAATACATTTCTGGAGTTAACCCATTATGAAGAATAAAGCATTTCACTAAAGCAAAAACCTCTGCACACTCCAAATCATCATCTCCAAGAACTGGGGACAAAGCACAACAGGCTTTATTTCTCACATGATTGTTAACAAAACCCAGCATAGTTTTTCCTCCCAGCTGCCTTATGTTCCAACAGCATAGAACAAAAGTAGCTTCCAAGAGTAACAAAAGCAAAGAAAAAATGACCCAGGAAAAAGTAGAGCTGTAACCCTGTGCCATTAAGTTCTTGAAATATTTACTTTCCATTAATCTAAACTGAAGTTATTTTCCATAGTCATTTCTACCAGAAAAAGAGAAAGCAGAAAAAAAGAGTTCATATGCAACTGTGACTGAAAGAAGGCAGCAGTAATATCTACAATATAACACTAGTTTCCCCAAATAGCACAGGCGCACTATACACAGCCTCTCGTTCATACAACAAGAGTCCCAAGGCTACTATTGGAAAAAACCCTTTAATTCTAAGAAATTAAATCAAAATTCCATTTGTCCTTTCAAGTACACCTCGCTGGATGACATGTTTTGACAAATCCCAGAGGCTCTGTTTTGCACCAGAGCATTGGTATGTACTCAGTGGGCTAAGATCAGTGTAAACATTTATGTCTATTACCTGAGATGAGTTTGTCAGATGGAAAAGCTACTTCCTCACTGTACAAAGGCCTACTACATGGCACATGCCTTCCCTCAGTCATAATATTCCAACTTTAATCCTTGAGTGCCAACTTACCACTTGAAGACATTCTATGAACTGCTCATTAATACTTGGCTACTCTGCTTGGTACTCCTTAACCTAACTTAAGGATATGGAGATGCATGTTATTCCTTTCTTCACCTCCCAAATCATTCTTCTGGAAAGAATTCTACAACTCACTGGGAAGTTTCATGATAAACTTTAGCTTAAAAAGCATATAGACCTGAATATTTTCTCTGCTCCATGTATGTGGTGTCTTGTTGGCCAACAACTTCAAATCCTGGATTGCAAGCCTCTTCACAGCCTTCCTGGGGTCATTTTTCAAGTACTGCAACAAAAGTTGAATCTGCAACAAAAGAAATTCATTGTTTAAGAGAGATGCTACTAGAAAGAAGTCTCTTCAAAAGCACTCAGGAAGAAATGTTGAGCACACTGAGCCAAAACTAACTTGAAAAAGCATGAACATGCCAGCCATGGTTTTAGTCCCCACCTCCACCCTGGCTACATCAGTTTTAAGCAGTATTGGCTGTTGGGCTGCAGAAATAGAACCTAAATCTCCACGCTTACTGCCATTAAGAAAAATAAAGGCAGCACATTAAGTGTTCTAATGTTGTTTCAGTAGACTTAGATTCAGTACCATCAAAAGCATCATCTGAAATATAGAAGTGAGCCACAGCAGAGAGTTTCAGACAGATCAATGCTATTATCTAACAGTCACAGACACCAGCCTTCCACGGCTGTACAGGGCTGAAACAAAACAAATAGATTTTTGTGACTCCTTTACAAGGATTAGTTGGATGAATCTCAAGTGTCGCTGTGTTCAGACCTCTCTATAAATCACATCCACAAAGCTCATTATCAGAGCATAAAAGCATTGTATTTTTCCATCACTGCTTTCCCATTACTTGGTTTATAGTCCTGAATTTAAGCAACCAATTGAAATTCCTCAAAGTTCTCCAAGAAATACATTTTAAATGCATTCTGTGCTATTGAAATATTCATTTGCTTGCATGAAAGAATGGCAAAAGGCACACCCACAATCTAAGACAATATACAGAAGTGCAAAGTGAAGCTTGGCTTCTACAGGCAAGTTGAAGTGCTTTCAGAAAAAGTCAGGGTGTTTATTTTCCTGCATGCTGATCTATCCTAATTGAGTTGAATCCTAGCTGATTTAGAGAAAGACAGGTTATGACTTGTAAAAAAGGCTTAGAGCGTTTGATGGGGTCACCTGAAAACAGAACCAGAAAAGGCAAAAAATATTAAAGCAACAGCAGTTTTCAGGGTACTCTTCCTCAACAGCACAGAGGAGCAACCAACCCAGCAGAGCCACCACCATTTATTTTCATCAGCAGCCAGAATCTGAGTACTTTCTTAAATGTACTTTGTACTTCAAGTGGAAGGCATGCCTTAGGAAGAATTACCTGCTTGGGAATGTCAACCAAAGAAGAAGCAGCAAGCAGAGTAAAGGTGTGCAGGGTGACAATGACCATCTTGGTGGAGGGGTAGGATGTCACCAGCTGCTGCAGCAGCTGCCGGGAGCTGGAGGCCAAGCTCGCATCGTGGTGCATGTGCTGCAGAATGGGGATCAACTTCAGCTTCAAGTCCACAGGTGTGGCCAAACCTGCAACAAAGAAAGAAACACGGGCAGAGTTAGCCCTTGGGCTGGCTTTTTTTGGCAGTTCTGAGGCACAGAGTATGTCTGAATTGCTACCATTGCTGAAAGCAGACTGTGCCAACACCTGCAGTGGCTTCCAATAACTCATAGAATAGCTAGGTGTGAAATGACAGCACTATCAAGCACTTTCATGGCTGGTTGAGAAAGCTGCTCCTTGCTTCACTGCAGGTAACACATAAATTAACTCACCTGAAGCAACCTGTGAGAGTCTACGCAACTTTATTCATCACACTAGAGATAAGCTTTTATTCTGTACCAAACAGGTGCTTCAAAAACTTAGATTTTAAGAAGACACAAGAGCCAGAAGATCACTGGTCAGCTAATTTAAAAACCAGAATCATCTGAGTATAAGGCCAACAGCATTCTGATATCTAATTTGTAAATATGAATAATAAAGAACTTTCAGAGAAATTAAAGCTTTTCCTCTTTATCATTCAACATACACACGTACCTTGAATCATCTCGCTGATTTTATTACATATTCCGACAGCAAAATCCCTGTGGAGAAAAGAAAGTACCAGGTGAAATGAAAAATAAAAAATTAAGTAATTAAAAATTTTTTAAAAAATTCAACTGACCTACCAAACACTGTGTTTTAACAGTTAAAAGTTAAAGAACAGAGTGCCTGCCAAAACCTGTCTTTTCAGAACCCCTGCACATAGGCATGATCAAATGACAAAATGAAACCTTTCAAAAACTGACAAGCTGCACTACATTTTGCTCCTTAATATACTCTCTGTAAAATAATTCATGATTAAAGCTGCTGTTCCGCTTTTCATTCTCATATTTATGAGCTTTCCATTTTAGGGAAAAAAAAAATCTGCTGAACTTGTATTCAGATTTTCTTACATTGTTATTGCTCATAATTAAGTGTTTTGCTATAAAGCACAGCACAACAGAAAACAGTAAGGTTTGTGAATGTCAGTGTTAATGGTGTTTCCATTCTCCGTAATATGAAAAAGTGAAAAAAAAAAGATCTTACTTAGATTGTGCAGAAAAGTTGGCAGCAGCAAATATAGCAGCTTCAACTTCCACATTATCATGGGAATCCAAACTCTGGCGAATACTGTGATGTGCATTCTTCCTTTCTGGAATGATAGATGCCATGCTGCCCAACATCCTACAAAAAAAAATCACAGCAAAATCAGGAAGAACAATGATCATGAAGAAATGATGGAACCAAATAAAAATGTAAAAAAACTAGTTAAAATATTTATATTTTACATAAATATGTGCTCTTTCATGTCTACTACAGAAATAAACAAATGCTAAAGTAAGCATATGATTAAATATAACAGATTTTGTCATCTGGGTTGTGTCAGTGGTTTGATAAAAATTTAACTACATTTTGATACCTGTTAGCTTGAAATTGACACAGTGAGAAACTTAGCTAAAACTCTTTTAAAATTAAGAGTGCACTATGGAATGATTTGTTTCCAACATCTTTCACTGATGTAACATAAGGTTACTAGTTAAAATAGGGCAACACCTTTTGTGTAACTGCTAAAAAAGTAGCAGATCAACCTATATGTTGCCAAAAATATCTCCAAGATACCTTTCAAGCATATTTAGCACAATCCAATTAAAAGAAGAATGAATGCAGGATTTATACTGATAGTAATTTTAGCAAGAGCTCTGTGCAAATATTTACACACAGCTATCTAGTGAAAAAAGTCCACAGACAGAATTTGTTTTAACAGATCTTTCTTTCAACATATTCTTCCTTATTGACACTATTCAAGTAGGACAAAAACAAATCAACAGTTTTTAATCTGAAACTGCTGAACCAACAGCCATTTTAAGATTTTATTTGATGTATCCTGTGAATTTGTTAGTAATTTAAGTATTTTTGCAAACTGAGAGGATTCCTGGGACTTGAGCAGGTAACCCTCAATGCCAGTCAACAACTGCAATCTTATCTTAGAACACTGAAGTGGAACTACAAGAAAACATGCAGACATATTGTATTTACAGATTTCTGAGACACCAGGGCATGAAAGTATAATCTCAACTGAAATATCAAAAGAAAAAAGAAATGGATATACATCTCAGTTTGAGACAACATATGAGCTAAGAAATCAAACCCCTGTTAATGCTTCTCATTTCCCAATAGTGAAATCAGTAACAGTTCTAGATGGAGATAAGAAAAGAATATAAAGGGAGAAAGAAAAGTGCTCTGTTCACATTTGAATTCACCTGCACAGGGACTGGAAGACACAGTTAAGAGGATCATGTTGGATAGCACTAGAGACACAGACACCAAACCAGTAGGACAGTGACATGAAAGGCAGATTAGTTTTGTTTTCCCACTTGATTCCCATAAGTTCAAAGCAATCAGTAACATAACAGCACTTCTTTAGAAGATATTGATCAGAGACCAACAAACAGTAAACTTCCAGCTAGGACAACACTGAATGGAAAATAGGTGCAAGCATAACAAGGTTCATGTAAGTTTTGGTTACAAGTTAACAAAAACTATTTTGACACAAAAGGAAGCATTTTTACTTGGTCTAAATGCATCATAGGCAACATGTGATATATTGCATATAGCTACTGTGTGGATTATGCATACAACAGACTCACTGTTCTTCTCTGGAGCACGCAAAATTTCAACACTGCAAATTCTGTTTTGCCAGATCCATCCACAAAATTCTCACCATCATAAATGGTTAATAACCTTATTCTTGTTATCACCCATCCTTATCATTCACTCCTTTTAAACACAGATACCTTTGCTTTTAACTCTATGAGCAATGTATAAAAAGCTTCCTTTATTTCACTCTTAGAATCATAGAATGGCCTGGGTTGGAAGGGACCTAAAGACCATCTAGTTCCAAACCCCTTGCCATGGGCAGGGACACCTTCCACTAGACCAGGTTGGCCCATCCAACCTGGCCTTGAACACTTTAATGGATGAGGCATCCATAATTTCTCTGGGCAACCTGTTCCAGTGCTTCACCACACTCAACATAAAGAATTTCTTCCCAGTATCTTACCTAAACCTACTCTCTTTCAAGTTTGAATCCATTCCCCCTTGTCTTGTCACTACATGCTCTTGTAAAAAGTCCCCTCCATTGTTCTTGTAGAGTCCCTTCAGGTACTGGAAGGTCACAATTAGGTCACCCTGAAGCCTTCTCTTCTCCAGGCTGAACAACCCCAGCTGTCTCAGCCTTTCCTCACAGGAGAGGGCTCCAGACTTCCGCTCATTTTTGAGGACCTGCTTCAACAGGTCCATGTCCTTCCTGTGTTGAGCACCCCAGAACTGGACACAGCCCTGCAGGAGGGGTCTGACCAGAGTGGAGCAGAGGGGTAGAATCCCCTTCCTTGACCTGCTGCCCACACTGCTTTGGATGCAGCCCAGAACACGTTTGGCTTTCTGGGCTGCCAACGGTCATGTCCATTGCTGAGTCATGTCCAGCTTTTCATCCACCAGCACCCCCAAGTCTCTCTCCACAGAGCTGCTCTCGATCTGTTCATCCCCCAGCCTGGATTATTACCAGGGGTTGCCCTGGCCCAGATGCAGCACCTTGCACTTGGTCTTTTTATTCCAGATGAGCAGATTGGTAATTCCCTACAGATTTGAAGGAAATCAGGATCATTCATGCCATACATACCGGAGTGTAATAGCCCGAGCAACCGGATCATTGCTATGGATTACTGAGAAAACTCTCTTGACAAATTCATCCACATTTAGGATCTTCTCTAAGTGCTTCTCACTCTGCTGAGTAACTTTCAGCACACAGAGCCTCAGGAAGTTGTTCCTGTTAGAAAACACACACACATTTCTTTTGTCAGGCGATTTTGTAATAAAAATTCAAGCACTTTAAACACTAAATAATTTAAATACAACTTTTGAGAGCAAATTAAAACAAGGAAATGTCTATGCTTTAGAAACATTTGAGTAGACTAGTAGTAAAAAAGAAACTGTTAATATACTATTGCTTTATTTTCTAGTTCAGGTAGTGTCAAACTAAAGCCCAATTCCAGGGAAATGAATCCGCTGACACCAGCAAGGTGTGTAAGCAAATGCCTATTTTGTGCACACTTAGGAATCCAAATCTGCCAGAAAAACACATCCAAGACTAAGACAGAGAAGTCTAATTGCCACTGTCAAGTGTTGAGCAAGTTTATTTTCCTTCCTGAAGACAACAGTGAAGATGCCACAGCACCAACATACACCTTTGTAAGCTTTTACAAAGTAGCTTGATTTCATTATATACATCACTTAGACAGCAAGCAGTTGGAAAAGCTCTACTTCGACCTTTGTTAGAGATTAAATTCGCACATATGATCATCCATCCATTTATGAGTTATGATTTGAAGTTGCCTACAGAGCAACCCTTACACCAGTGAACTTAGTCAGGGAGAGAATCCTCAAATCAGGACAGATGGAAAGGAACTGTGTCGTTATCACTTGTAGCCACTTAAGCTCACTAAAAAAGTGGAAAACAAGTTCCAAGCAAGCACAGCCTCAACAGACTGGGTACCACAGTGGGGTTATCAGGCAAGCACGATATCCCAGACTCCAATGCAGCGACACCCCAAGGCACAGTGCGTTCCTAGGCTCAGACTTGAATGGACAGGACCTGACCGATGGTACTCACCCCACTCTGAAAACATCAGCCAGCTTTAGGAACGCCGAGTTGATGAGAATAGGGAACGGGTATTTCTGGAAGAGCCTGGGAAAGCGAACGACGGCTTCGCACTGCTCCCCGAGTTTGCCAGACCTGAGGCCTAAAGGAGACAGCAGGAATTACAGCAGGTACCTCCAGCCCCGGGTCCTTCCTCCGCCCCCCGCTGTGGATAAAGCGGTACCAAGCAAAGCTCCCACCCCGGCCCCGCTGTCCGGGCCGGCGACAGCCCCGAGCCCGCGCGGGTTCACCTTTGTCCAGCTCCATGAGGGCGGAGTTGGCGTCCAGCTCCTGCTCGCCATAGCCCGCGTCGGCCAGGAAGGACNGTCGTTTGGCGGGAGCTGGCGCGGCGCGCGCTGGCCGTCTCCCCGTGGCCATGCTGTGCCGCGCGCTGCTCCGCCGCGCCGCCGCCGCGCCCGCCCGTGAGTACCGCGCCTTCCCGCACACTCTCCCGCACACCCTCCCGTCCCCATCCATCCCCGGCCGCCTACACAGCCGTGGCGGCCGTCTCGCCACTCCTGGCCCCCGAGCCAGTGGTGTCTGGTGCGCTTACGGTCCGTCTGTCCCGTTGTAGGTCCGTCCTCAGCGCTTCCCCTGCAGCATCTGTTGGAGAGCTACCAGTGCAGCCAAGAAGATGACCACTTGTCTTACGGAGAAACGGGAATGCCGGTCCCTCCTTTCGGCTGCACCTTTTCTACAGGTAAAGTCACCTTCTGAAAGCCCTTTTGGGGGGCAGGGTATGGGCTCTGCTGTCAGCAGAGTTTCTTGTTTTAAAGTGAGCTGGTAACAGTGTACTTGCTCCTACACGTGATAAACATTGGATCGTGGTGCTCCTGGATATACTGTTGGAAAGTATTCCCTCAAAGAAGCAACTGCAAAGCATTTATTTTAATATCTCTTTGTTTAATCTGTGTCTGTTCCAAGGTATGTCCTCTTGGTGACAGTGTGAGGCTACATAGGTGAAAAACTGGGCTTTGTTCAAAATGTGTAAAAGCTATAACAGGGTGGAGAACATTAGGTGGAAATTAGAGGTGGATGGACGTCGCCAGGCAGTTACACACAGCATTTCCCCATGATGGGGGGAAGGATTAAGCAATGAAGCTCCCGGATCTTTAGGGCAAAACTCTTTCATTCATTGTACTCTAGTTTTGGTGTGAGGTTTTACTTTTCTCTAAGGTGGCTTCCTGCTTTTCCAGCTCAGATCGTGGAAAATGCTGGAAGCTGTAGATGATATGTACTATAGATACAGAAAGCTGTAACTAGAGAACTATTGTAGCTGGTGGAAGAGGCATTATCTCAAAAGTTGCTTCTGGAGCCATTTGATTGCTCATGTATAGTCATTCCTGAATGGAACATCCAGGAAAAATGCTTGCCAATATTTCTATATTTTAACATTTACGTTGCTATGTAAATGCTGTTTATTTCACAGCCATGTATTTGCTGCATTCCCTGTTTAAAACATCTGTGGCCTTTCACAAAGAGCATGGGCATGATTATGTATCAGCTACATAACATAATACATTTCAATTTCTTTTCAGCCCCAAATTTGGAGCACATACTGGCGGTTGCAAATGAAGAAGGGTTTGTTAGACTGTATGATACTGAAGCACAGTCCACCAGCAAGCTCATCTTTAAAGGTATATGTTGTATAGAAGGTTACCTTCATTTGATGTGGCAAGTATGGGATTTGCTGGAATCAAAGAGAGCTTTTTGCAAGTCCTTAAAAAATAAATTGTAGGCAGTACTTAAATCTGCCACATACTTTGCTGAGTCTTCTTTACAAAGCAGCAGCATGAATGTGCTCTTGAAACAGCAGTAGTAGATGAATTGTTCTATGTTGTTTTTCATGCCTAAGGCAAACTGTTGACAAGATTTCTGATTTCAGAGTCTGATGTCATTTAGTCTTCTGCAAAATGTCATGCTGCAATGCACTGAACTAATCTTGTCTTTTGTTCTCTTCTTAGAATGGCAGGCTCACTCAAATGCTGTATTTGACCTTGCCTGGGTGCCAGGGGAACACAGAATTGTAAGCAGTCTTTTACCATCTAACTTTATTTTTAATGCTTTGGCAACTGTGTACAGAAAATGACTAAAGCTTTTTATTTTTCCCTCTGAAGGTCACTGCTTCAGGAGATCAGACAGCCAAGGTGTGGGATGTGAGAGCTGGCGAGCTTCTTGGCATATGCAAAGGTCACCAGTGTAGCCTCAAGTCAGTTGCTTTTTCTAGATTTGAGAAAGGTAAATGTTGATATTCCCTGTTTTCTGTGTTTTCCTGCCTCTTTCCCCCTGGCAATGTACTTTAAAGGCTAAAAAAGGGCTTTGGAAACTGACAGGTAGAAATAGCAAAGACTGACTGAGCAGTGACCCAGCCCGGAAAGCAAAACTGACTTCATTGGAACTTGATGATGTCCTGATGCTAAAATCTGCACATTTGTCATCTTGGGCAAAGATAAGATAGGATATCTACTTCCATACTTAAGTGTGTGAATATGCTTTTCATGAGCTGATTTCTCTAGTGGGAGTAAGAAAAGAATAGTAAGAGTAAGGGAACTAGTCAAAAAGCATGGCAAAACAATGGCCTGAGTTTTGTATTTCCAGGACTGGCATCCCAAGTGTTGGGACTGAAGAGCCAGAGGTACATAGATGGCATTGTACTGCATTCAGTTAATTAAATTAATGCTTTTGGAAGCTAATAGCACTCTTTTTCTCTCAGCTGTCTTCTGCACTGGAGGCAGAGATGGGAACATCATGGTTTGGGATACCAGGTGCAACAAGAAAGGTAAATAAACTTTCAGATATGTACCAAAAAAGCTTGGTATCTCATGTGAAAGGACTGCTCAGATGGACTTGTTGGACTGATACTTTTGATTACAATATAGGCAGCAGAGGATTCTCAGATAACTGTACTGCTTTAGTACTATAAAATGATGGAATAGGTATCTCTGCTATGTATAATACATGTTTCCATTTTGCAGCAGTGATTTGCGTCATGATACACAGGCTGGATTGATAACTCCCTGTGTGTTGGTAAGGGGATGAGGGGGTACAGAATGCATCCCTGTTAGAGCAGCACAAAAACAGATGAGATGAGAGAAATTGCTTAGGTCAGAGCCATCCAGAGGGGTGAAGAAAAGCTGGGAAGGCTCCTGCCGGAGTAGGAAGGAAGGCAGAAACTGTCGAAAAAAAGGAGCTTGTGAGTGTTGGCAGCAACTGAATGTATTGTGGGAACACCTACTATAAATGTGTGAGCTCATTCTGCTTCTCTTCCTGTTTCCTGGAGCTTTTCCCTCCCTAGCCCCTTCCCCTTATGCCTATTCCCAGTTCCCTTCTCTGCCACAGCAGTTTCCTTGCCTGCACTGCCTGAACATGTCTTGCTCTTCAGTCTGTCCCAGGTTCCCTGGCTCTTCAAACAGGCTAGCGGAGGAAAAGAGAGACTCCACATGACTGAAGTAGAAGGTGTAGGGAAAAAAAAGTAGAAAAGTTGCATTGTTCTAGTAAAGCAGTACATTTCATAAAGTAACAGACAAAAGGCTAAACAGAAAGTTATAAAATAGAGTGGAAAAGCACTGGAAACCTTGCAGTGAGCGCAGTTCTGCTTGGGATGAGATGGGTTGAATGCTCCAGACCAGGATGCTTGTGAAAAATAGACCAAGGGGTAATGATTTCCAAAGGCAGCCTGCCTAGATCAGTTTTAGATTAATTGTTCATGCTGCACTGACCTCTGTAATTTTTTGCACCATGTTCTTCTCACTGGTTTCATATGTAAGTAACAATTTTTGTTTTCAGAATACAGTAATGATTTTAAAGGTTAGCCTCAGCCACCTTTTAGGACTAACTCCAAGCTGATGCCCGTTTTATTAAAGTTATAACAAAATTTCATGTAAATTAATAATTGAGATGTCTTTGATTTCTTTCAGATGGATTTTACAGGCAGGTGAATCAAATCAGTGGGGCCCACAACGTGGCTGACAAGCAGACTCCTTCCAAACCGAAGAAGAAGAGGCAGAACCTGAGAGGACTTGCTCCCTTGGTGGTAGGTATCTGGGCAACAAACAAAATATCTCTTTGGAGGATGCTATTATTCACAGAATTCTTCTTAAATAAATATAGTGAGAAATATGTGGCTTGTATGTGGTAATTGCTTCCATTTATCTTTGCAGAGATAGTTTTTTTTGTCATGGTCATTTGCTATGGCTAATTTTAGACATTGGTTAATTGCCTAACAACCCACATGCCATAAAAGCAACGTTGGGCAAATGCTATGTGAAAATACTTTTTTTTTTTTTTTTTCCCCTCCCAGAGAGGAAAAGAATGACCAGCATTCCATTTTTGTGGGGGGAGATATAGAGGGTTGTAAATTTTTTTTCCTGTCTTTTTTTTTACCCCCTCTAATTTGACCAAACAAATTACTGCCTTACTGGAGTAAGACCTGATAATTTTTAATCTATTAAACCTTGTGATGAAGGCAGTTCTCTTATCTGTGACCTGAACAGTGTAATCTCAAACTGCTGCCCAAACACTTATTGCTCAGTGGCAATTTCACTGGTAGGAGTGTTCAAAGATTGTTGTGTCCTAAATGACATCTGGTGTTTCTAGGTTCTCCTGCCTGGCTAGGAGGAGGTTTTCCCTGCATTCACATGGCCTTGAACTAAGCAGCAAGATCTTGCTGACCTTAAAAGAAAATAAAGTTCTTTTTTCTTTTCTTTTTAAGGATTTCCAGCAGAGTGTAACTGTGGTGCTGCTTCAGGACGAGCATACTCTTATCTCTGCAGGAGCTGTTGATGGGTAAGGAGGGAGGATGCCAGCTTTCCTGTCTATTCTGTGTGCTCAGTGGCATAAAAAGAGACATTTTCTCTCTAAGATCACTCAGTGGCCAACAAGGCTAGAGTTACTGCTAGGTGGAATCAACAGCTACACTGTCAGCTTGCATTGGCTTTACTTCCTTACTGGAGATGGCAGCACTGGACAAATTGTGCATATGTGGTAAATGCTCATTTTAGTGTCTTAGCTATGGGGCAGAATGAGAGCAATTCTTACCTCTCTTCTCATGGACCTATGAGACCACACACAGACAGACTATTGTTAGACAGCCTGTTTGGATGTGAGTGGGTGGTCAGGGCCTGGATATGTGTAGGCATGCTTGAGAAAATGTTGCTTTGAGTTACAAAAGATGCATTCTCTTAGGTGCCAGATCCAACATTGCAGCATCTTGGAGCTCAAAGCAAACTGTCTTATTGATTAGCATGGAAATTACCCTTTTGGACTCAATTCTTTAGCAGGTTCCATGTGGCCAGAGCCTTTCTGAGGCAGATAAGATTGATTCTCCTGCCGATGGTTTGTGACAGAGACTTGGTCCCAAAGAGCAAGGAAAAAAATTGGAAGACTTAATTTTTAAAACTACTAACTAAAACTACTTGTCAGAAGTATAAAGGCATCCTTGTATTTCCTTTTACTAGTTGAAGGAAGTTGGCTTGTGGGCTCTTGTTCTATCTTATCTTAGTTAGAGAAGGCAGTGCTGCCTCCTCACCCATGGCCAGCAGAGCAATTGTTCTGCTTCCAGCACGGCTCTGCCCTGCTTCTGCTCAGTTGCTGTCTCCTTAGCACTGGGCACTCCTCAGTCATGAGCAACCTGACTTCCTGTGCTCTTAAAAGGCTTTATCAGCATGGCAAGGGAAATTTGGAAGCTGAAGACACTCATGCTTTTCTATTCCAGTGTGATCAAAGTGTGGGACTTGCGCAGGAACTACGCCGCTTTCCGTCAGGACCCGCTGCCCGTCAGGTCTTTCTGCTACCCTGGAACCAGCACTCGCAAGCTTGGTAAGGCACTGGACATGGATTTGTTAGAGTGCAGAGTGAATTTAAGAAGTACTGACAGTGACATCTCTTATATTTTTAGCCAGTTGTTGATCAGACTGGCGAGCTCTGCAGGGTATTTTGATTGCCAATACCAACTTTTCAAGTTGAAGAGTGAACATGCCCAACTTCTATATCACTGCACCAATGATAAAAACTTGCAAAAGCTTCAGCAGTGCATTTTCATAAACAGAGATGAGGGAACAGTAGAGCTCTTGATGAGGAATTTAGCTAGTCACTTTGATACATGAATAAAATTCAGATTGAACTTCCTTTGCATTGTAGCTTGCAAAGACAACAGACTGGACTGGGTTTTTATATTATCACCTCTTGAAACTGTTATCAAAAACAACAGCACGCTTGTTCATGTTTCTCTGTCTTCTTTGTACTTTTAATGCCTTACAATGCTCTGATGCAACATAGTAATCCCTGATGACTAGTCTAATCAACATGGTAATGGTCAGTGTCAGTCCCAGGAACACGAGGGAAACCCTCAAGGAGGCAATTGTGAAATAATTTGCCTGCAGGGAAAGATTTTTCTTGAACCTGAATCACTAGAAAATCAGAGGATGGTTTATTCTACAAAAGCATGGGGGTTTCTCTTTATTTTTGACTTCCCCTTCTAGAATTGGTTGTTTCTATTACCTGTTTGAAACTATCAAATAAATCACTTGCCTGCTCTGAAGGTGCAATTCCTTTCTAAGTACTACCCTGAATCCTCACGAGAAAATGTCGATGTTATTCTAGAAATATTTCTTCTTCAGCAAATGGTCTGTTAAACATAGAAACTTTACCGTGACAATCTCATATAGGTTACAGATCCTTTCCAAATTTCCTTCTCTGGGCATTTCTTTGAGAATGTCTCTTTTACAAATTTCTTTTGTTTCTTATGAAGAAATTCTTTCTTTGTGTGTAGGATATTCTAGCCTGGTTTTGGATTCCACTGGTGCTAATCTGTTTGCTAACTGCACTGATGACAGTATCTACATGTTCAATATGACAAGTTTAAGGACCACTCCAGGTAAGCATGATATCTGTGGAACTAGCTGCAAAAAACCAGATGTTACAGAGCGCAGAAAGGCAAGTTTGTTCCTCTGATGCAGAGAGACAGGGACCAGGTTCAATACTTAAAGGAAACCTATTCCATGCCCTTATCTCTAAAGCTATGCAGAAGAGATCCACATTTTATGTTAAGCCATCCACATAAAATTAATAGCACAAAAGGTTTTATGAGTGCAGATACTGGTTCACCCAGACAGAGACTGATGGTAGTTTGCATGTTAGCTCTCGTTGTCCAGTGAGGAATGGCTACTGTCCAGCCTGAAGCAAGTTTGAATCTTCTGCTTGCTGGCAGTCACTGATTTTGTCAGACTTCTAGATATGAATCCGTTGAAAGTGATCACCTGATAACTACAGATATTTTAAGATGTCTTTTAAATTTAACTTCTACCACAGTTTCTGGGAGAAAGGATCCCTAGCACATTTAGAAGCTTCAGTCTTTCGGATTCCTTCAGCTCTGCATCTGTGACCTTTACATGCACAATATGGCCCAGGGCCTTTGGTGCACGAAGCTGCTTTGTCACAGGCCAGTGGCCACTTCCCAGAAAGTGGCAAAACTTGTTAGATGCATTCCAGCCAGACACATCATTTATTTCCCATTGCCTTTTCTCAGTGTCTCAGTTAACCGAAATTAAATGAACAATGTGTCCTTCTGTCTGCTCTTCAGGAAGGCAGTCTGGTGGGTGGGAATGCTTCCAGAGCAGAGAAGTGCTGCAAGTAGTCAATTATTAATGGCTTGGTTGTTGAGGCTAACCCCGCGTGCCACCGCCGGCTGCTCTGTGGGAGCGGGCTGCCTGGCCTGTCCCCTCACAGGAGCAGGCTCTTGCCAAGGCACCCCTCGGCCTCCTCACGGAGCTCTTGCCTTGTGTGTGCAGCTGAGGTGAGCAGCCTCCATTGCTCCAGCTGCATGGAACTCGTGTGCTGCGGCTCCTCGGAGCGCGGCGGCTCCCGCAGAGGGCAGCGCCTGCCCGCCCTTGTGCCGCTCTCTCTCCGCCCTCACCGCAGCTGCAGCTGCTCTTACCCAGCGCCGAGGCAGCTTTAGTTCGTCAGGAAATCCTCCTGGAACTGCACTCGCTGCCTGCTTTAGGAAGGGATACACTGGTGGCCACTGCACTGGGAGAGCTGTGGGCAAAAATTCAAAGGGTATTTTGGGGTCTCTCAACTCTTCAAAGGCCACCGAAGGCAGGCACGTGTCCTCTGCTCTGTGTGTTGTTCCCTTTGCAAGAGCCACTGCTGAAACAGGGCTGGAGGAGAGGGAGCCAGCCCAGCCTGGGGCTGCTCTGGGAAACTTGTGCTTTGTGCCCCACGAGAGGACAGGACATGGTGCAGCCAAGCACTCCAGATCCACACTCGGCTCTCACGCCAGCTGAAGGCCCTTGTGGTAGGGGACATGCCAGCCATTTGGGGTGATGGTTTCAAGGCTTTAGCAAACACTACTGAGGCTTTAAGTACAGGAGAGTATGACTGACAAAATGCAAGTTTTGTTGACAAAATAAAGCTGCTGGCAGTGGGAGGAAGAAGCAGCCAGTGCTTCTTTGTTGCCAGCAGCCTTTGTTGCCACCTGTGTGGAAGAAGGCCCTGCTGTGGGACTGCCCTTGTTGATGTAGTGGGACTGGTGATGGCAGCTGAGGGAGGAAGAGACATGGAACCTGTACCAGAGTAGAGGGACAGCCCAGGTGATGGCTGAGCCTCCCTGTGATATGGGTCAAGCTAGAGCTTTAATGAAACTGCCATTGCTTTGTTTGGGAAGCCTGAAGGGCTCCAGTTGAATAATAAAAACTTCCTGCTGCCAGAGCCCCAGAGCAAGGGAGCAGTGCAACCACTTTCTCCAAAGGATATGTGGCTAGGCAGGAAAAGCCTGTAAGATCAGCCCTCCTTGCACAACTGTCTGCAGGGCTGTGCATTGAGTGGGGCTTTTATTTATCTTTTTATTTTATTTTCTCTTCACAGTGGCTGTTTTCAGTGGACACCAGAATTCAACCTTTTACATCAAATCCAGCACCAGCCCAGATAACCAGTTCCTGGTCAGTGGCTCAAGTGACTGCAATGCATACATCTGGAAGGTGAGGCAATGAGAGGAGACACAAGCATGCAGCTTGGAGCTGCTTTTGCTTTTTATGTTCACATAGAACGCTCTTTGCTTGCCAGTCCTACCCAAAGCAGCGTGGGGTTAGCTCCTGGCATGTTGTGCCTGGAGTGTGTATGTTGCTGTTAAGGCTTGATGTAATTGTTTAATGTAAAACAGAGCTAACCTCCTGCCATCAGTACGTCTCTCATCGCTGCTGCTTATTGCAAGTTGCTGTTCTTAATCTGGTTTTAATGGGCACTAAAATCCTCTTTCAGTCCTGTTGATTCAGGCAGCTATGACAAGTAGACAGACAGTTCTCGGTTCATATTTAGCAGTGGAGCACATTAGCAGAAACCTAAAAGTTTAATTGTTTTAAAAGGCACTCTTTCCCTCCACCTCTGTCTTTTCCAGCTCCTGCTTCAGCCACAGCTTTTTCTTATGCTTAATATACAGTAGTTAAAGCCTTCGTATTATAGCAAGGGCTCAGGCAGAGCCTTCAGCAAAATTCCAAAGCACAGTCTGACAGCTGAGAGGCTTCATCACTTAACATCTTGCAGTGACATGTAGGAAATGCAAATGGCACCAAGATAATAGCAGGCACCTCAGAATAAGGCATGCTTTGAGGTCTATTCTCCATGTTCCCCAAATGGGAACAGAGTCGACCTACTGAATTAGAATAGACAGAAAGGTGACACAGGTGACTGCCTATTTCAGGTTTGGGATAATTTTTAGGGAATGTTGACTTGTGTATCCATTTCACAGTGGGTTTGAAAGTAAAGTACAAACCTGTCAGAGGAGAGGGGGTCAGCCTGCTGAGGTTGTGGTTTGAGCATGTAGCCTCTTTGGAGAACACTTGTAAGCAGCTGGGTTGCTCACTCAGTAGAGGCAGGAGTGTGGTAGAATGACTACTATGCCAAGTGGTGTAATTTTAACCTTCCTCGTGTTCTGTGCAAGTTCAGCAAAAATGCCTGTGCTAACTTGAGTTGCGCACTCTGCATTCATGTTTTTGATACTTTCTTGGAACACAGGCTGGGACTCAGTTGAGAGTATTCAAGGATGTCATTATATCTCAAAATTTTAGCACTTTTAAAATGCATTCATGTACAGAAGGCTTCTGTTGCTATTGCATATGAGTGACAGATCGTATTGCATATTTAGAAAATAAATCATCGGTTGATTACTTTTATTTTAGTCCCATAGCCATATTAGAAAGTAGGACTTCCAGTGAATTTGTCTCTTTCAAGATCTGTCATATTCAGAGGCTTCTTAATTTAAATTGTTGACAGATTAAATGTTGACAGATTTGACTCTGAAACATATGTATCTTTTCATGGCGTGAGAACTTACTATGTTGTGAAAAAAACCCATGAGATGTTGCATGAGCAGTTAACAGGTAATGTTGTAAGGAACTTGATGAAGAGCTCTTTCTGTATCTAGAGAGGAATGAAAGGCAGAGGAAGACCTTCTCCACTTAGATAATTTCTTTGAGAAACTTTAGCATCAGTGCTAAGTTTGTGTTTGGGTGAGGAACACTGTGGATAGAAGTTATTGCTGACAAGGATGCTGTTTCAGTCTGTTTTCATATGTAAGTCACTTCCAGGCAATGAACACTTCCCTTTATTGTGTTGGGTTTGTTTTTTTTTTTTTTTTAATTAGAAGTTCATTAATTAATAAACTCTAACTCCTGAACAACCATAAGACAATAAAAGCTGAAGAGAAGAGAGGTTTTTCTCCCCAGAGCTGGTACCTATCCAGGGTACCTTCCTGGTAATAAAAAAGTACAATTTTTAGACATGTACTTCCATTGTTCTTTCAATTCTTTGATGTGGATCACTCCCAGGAAAGCATATCAAGTTATGCTTTGGTCTGTCCCAGCCCTGGAATGTATGTGCTTCTGTATCGTAGGGTGCACATAGACACCATTTTATGCTGCCTCTTGAAGATGGATGTAACAGCTGTTTCCAGTGAGGAGAGTAACTAAAAAAAGTCCCATTTCCTAGGTTTCTCTTTTTAACCTTTCCACAATAGGCCTCACTTCCCCAACAATATCCTGTCAATTCAGGCACAAAAAGCAGCCTGTGCTGTGGCTGATCCTGACTTAACATGTGCAGACTGGCCAACAGTCTTCTGCCAAACACAGTGGACACAGCCATAACTCTGCACTCTTCTTCACTTCACAGTGATATAAATTGGGTGTAGTTTATTTAATTTACTCTACTATAGTGTAAAACCACTGTGTCCTAGAAAGAGTAATTCCCTTCCTCTGCTTTCCTTCCAGCAATCAGTGGCTACTGGACCACTGTTGTGTCTGCTCTGAGTGTATAATAGCAAGACTGCTATTAAATGTAAGTTCAGGTGTTCTCTGCACCAAGATCTGTTGTTTATTCCCTATATAGGGATTTAGTTTCCATGGCATTGCATGTTTTGGCAGTGAAGGGAATGCTCTGACCAAGGCATTTAGTGGATATTTAGTCAAGTGATTGCCTCTATCATGCCAGGGGAGAAAAAGGGTCCTGTTAAGATGAACCTGTATGTATCAGAACAACTTAAGTTCAGAAGCTGGATATTCAGCTGTAGTTTTACAGGCTGTTGTAGGAGATGATCCACAAGAGAAAAATGTGTGTAAACCAGAAGCCTTTCCCAAAGTCTTCCATCTTTCTTTGAAACCTCTATGTAATGCCTACTCCCTTTCCCACATAGTAAAGGATCTGTTCATTCCCTTAGTCATTTATGCAAATCCCCTTGGTACGTCTCCCTTATAATGTCACATCAATGGTGGTGACTCACAGCTCCAGAACGGATTGCCTGCTGAAAGCAAGCAAAACTTGGATAAGAATCTCTATGTGTGTGTTCATGTGTTTGTGTTTTCTTCTTTGGGCCACTTAATGCTGGCTTCAGCTCTGTCTGTCACTTACAAGAGCTGGAGTTGAAGATAAGCAGCAATACTGTAGAACAGGAGAAAGATGTTTATGAAGAGTGTGAGAGAAATAGACATCAGTTGAATGAACGTGGGTGATTTAGAGAGCTTTTCTTATGAACTCTTAAGAGGGTCTCTGGTCCAGCTGATTGGTTGGAGGAAGAACAGGCACTTGGCAGCTGCACAAATGCCAGTCCTGAAGCCAGTGAAGGTTCATCTATGGGATTTTATTGGCAGTGGTTTCATTTTTTTAATAAACCATTGACCTGTGATTGGGACATTTGTAAAATGGCAGCAGAATCTATTTGCCTAATCTGATTCAAAATATGAGTCTCCCAACACTGAAGCATCTTACCTGGAACAGGTAGAGGTACTTAAAATGCTTGTGTCATGTTTTGGGCTGACAACTCTGGAGGCAGAATTCCTGTGTGCAGCAGGAATTGATCAAGTGTTTCCAGGACCAGCTGCTTCAGCTCTAGAAATGAAACGAACTGCTGCTGCTTCATCAGTTGTTGCCTCATGATAACAGGCTGAGAGCATTTGATTTATGCATTTCATACAGGAAAGATGGGAAGTGTCTACATGCTTCACAGGTGGGCTATGGGGTCTTCTCTTGGAGATGTATATTAGGCTATGGGCCTCCTGACTGTTTGCTTGTTTTTCTGTGGAATTTTTAAGGTTTCTGAGCCCAGCCTTCCTCCGCGGATACTCCTTGGTCACTCTCAAGAAGTTACCTCCATTGCTTGGTGTCCTTCAGACTTCACTAAGGTTTGTCTTCTGCAAAATGGTTTTTACTGTGAAACAATAGATGTGATATGACAATACCTGCTTTTCAAAATGGCAGCAGCATTTTTTCAGGGGGGAGGAAATTTTTAGTCAACTATTTCTGAAAATGTTCATTTAGGGGGCAGTAATCCAACCTTGTCATATTAGCACAATGTATCAGAACCTTTTTATTATTTTCAGGTAATTTAGGCTATTTGAGAAGTCCTAAGAAATTGCAACTCAGCAAAGACTTCTCCTGATGAGAGCTTGATACTACCTGTAAGAGACAAAACAATGAAATCATTTCAGAAGCCAAAGGCTTGTTTTGTTGTTCCATATTCACATCTTCCTTTCCCTCTGACCATTCATATATCTGCTAGTCTTGTACAGAGTGGCAAGAAATTATGAATGCCCTTTAAAAAACATATGGACTCTTTTCATTGTGACCTCTTTTCAAAATCTGAGCTGTTTTTATGAGAAAAAGAGCCTCCAGTGAAATTGGGTCAGTAGTCACTGTACAGTAGTCCTGTACAGTGTCCTAAGAGTATCTTCCACCCCACAATATTAAAGAGGTCAGGTGCTTTCCCTGGCTTGCACCAGGGCAGCACCAGGGCTTTAGAAAAGCATTACAGTGTAGGAGGGTGGGAGTCTTGCAGGCAAACATGAGGAATTGTTCTAGTTTTGTAAGATGCACAATATGAGAACTGGCATTTCAGATGAAATCTGTGATCTAGAGGTAGCCCAACATCCTGATCATGATGTGTTGGAAATGCAGACCAATTCAGCCTTTCAAACTGTTACTGACACAGGGAAGAAATAATCAGCCGTTGTTCAGATGCCAAAGCATGAAGAAAAATGGAAAATGTGGTGCTAAGACAGGTCAGGAAGCTGCTTGGTGTGATTTGAGAGGCAAGGTTGCTTTCTGTAGCGACAACATTGGTGTGACAAAGGTCGGAGTAGAGACACTTTCAACATTCATAGCAATCATTCAGATTGCTATGAATTTTCACCACAGCATTTCCTTTTTCCTTCTACTGATTCCCTGTTGAGTCTTGAGCTCGTCTGCCTGAACAGAGCCATAAAATGTGGGCTAGATGGGTGCTGCTCCTTCGGTGGGGATTCCAGAGATCCTTTTGGAGCGCGTGATGCTGCGGCAGGGCTCTGGACCAATGTTCCTGGCAGTTGGGTTCTCTGCCAGATACTGCTGACATCTGACTCTGAAGAGATAGCCCAGATCATGCAACAGCCTTCCAATGTCACCTTCTTGGTGTGTTGCAAATGTTTGTCCCAAAGCAGAAGATGTCCTCAGCAACAGAGGCAGATCAAGATGCAGGCGCAAAAAGGAGCATGGCTGCTTTTGTCTACTGAGGGATTAAAATCTCAAAATATGCTGTGACCCTTCCTGAGCAGACCAGTGTCTCTTACACAGCCATGCAAGGCAAATGGTTGGTGGTGACTGAGATTTCTATAGAAGAAAGACATGGATGCAGCAGCCTTGCCTGTTTTAGAGCAAATATTGCTGCCTGGTACAGTATTGAAACAGAGTTGGGTTATTTTCATTGTAATGGTCAATCTTGTGCCCCTTCAGCCAAGCTTCACCATCATTCATATTGGCATGGTGTGTCAGGTGTAGCTGTTGCAGTTCACTCCCCCAGTGATCCTTAGGTTGTGCCCTGGTTACTCTAACACACAAATTTATACTTAGATTGCCACGTGCTCTGATGACAACACTGTGAGGATTTGGCGCTTACGACGTTGTCCTGAGGAGGAGAAATCAGTATCCAGAAAAGCCAGCTTGGTGGGCTGGGTCACTCAGAAGAAACCAGAAGAACAACATGGAGCAGGTAAGGCCCCTGAGCTATCTTGCTCTGCAATATGGCTGCTGAATTTTGTCTGTTCTCTGTACCAACAAAAACATTTGGCTTGTCTTATTAGCCTTCTGAGGTTTTTCTCATATTAGGCAATAGCTCATTTAGCCAGACAAGCACTTCTACTTGTGAATACTTCTGCCATCAACAGGACAAGCTGGCTGAAATAGCTTACAAGTATGGCAAAGTCTGTATGGCCAGACTGCAGAGCAAATATTCATTGACACAGCTTGTTGGGCAGCCAGATCTTCAGTGGGTTTCAACAGGGTTCGATAACTGAACAGCCAAAGGAGATGTCGCTGTAGCAACAACTTTTTTTTTCTTTATATCAAATAATAACTGAGAGCAGTAAGATCACATGTTTTTTCCAGTTTTCCAGCCTTTTCCAGCTGGAAAGGGCTGAGAGCCCATACACAGCCTTGGAACTCTGAACTGTTTGCTTCTGCCCATAGTTGAATTGTGCACAGATTTCTCAGGTGCAGTGACCAGTATTGTGTCTCTTTTTTCATCTTTAGTCAGTGGTACTGACCATATACAGACAAATTTTGTGTAGTGAAAGTACTTCAAAAAACATGTGGACAATTGTGATGATCATAATGTCCCAGAATTAATCATCTGTTCATGTGTTAAGTCTAGTGAACAAATGCTGTACCTTTCTACAAAGCCTGGGCACTCAGACAAGCTGTGCAGCATGCTCTGAGCTAGCAAGCAGATGTGGGCTCTGTAGAGAAGGTAGTCAATAAGCAGGTAGTACCCTAGACCAGAACAAAGGAAGCCTGATCATAATACTATAATTTGTCTGAAACCTGCATTTTGTTGCAGTAGAGTAGGTGAAAGAACTGCCCTCCCCCCAAAGTGAAGTAAGATGAGCTTCTCTGCAGAGTAGCTCTGAAACTAAGAATACAATAGCTTCCCAGCAGCTGCTGCTGTGACTTCCTGCATTTCACCTATCTTTTTGAGCCACCCTCCAAATGAATTTCATCTTGGCTAACACAAATAAAGGCTGAAGGTCTCCAAATCCCACTAAAGGGATAACATTACCTCTAACCTTTTGCCAGTGAGTAACAAGTATAGCAGGAAGTTTGCAGGACAATAGGAGGGAGAGTGCCAGGTCCACTCCATGGCTGGTAATTGTTTTGCGTGTGGACACACTCTTCCTCAGAGAGGGCTCAAAAATCCCTTATGGGTTTCAGAAAAACAGAAGTAAGGATAGGTCTAGACCAGAAACGTGAAATATAAAGTATCTTATACACTAAAACTTTACAAGTCAGGTTTGGCAATAATACCAGAAAAAATACTTATTTCTCCTTGCTCTTGCTGCATTAAAGTAACACAGGAGGGAAGAGGAAGTACACAGACACTGCAAACACAACAGCAGGCTTCCTGCTGACCTTGGCTCTTGAGCACAAAACACGTGCTGTTAGAATATAGGAGTTATCTGCAGAGACTGATTCAGAGCTGGCAAGCAGAGTACTATTTCAGACCTGCTGGGATGAATCTAGGTAGTTCCCCACCCATTTCTGTGGAACAAATTATGAGACTGAGGTTGTGTATTGATTGTTGACCTATGTCATCAAGCGTAGCAAGCAGAGCTTCCTTTTCTTTGGCAATTACTTTTGTGGTTTCTTTAAGTTGTACTACTTTCTCTGTGGTTTTGTGTAACCAAATTTCTGGAGCAGGCCTATGCGTGGACAATTTGTGATTCTTGAATCTGGAGAGTGATAATATGATTCTAGGAGATTTGTGGCAAAGCAGGTAGGAAACATCCAAAATGACCTGCCTTGGTGTGATGCAGGTTGACTGCAGGTATTTGCAGTATTGTACCACGTGCAGTGGCAGCACAAATGGAAACAGCTTGAGACTGGCTTGGTAGAAGCCTGAATAATGCATGCTGACTTAGGAAAAAAAAAAGCCTGAGTTTCATATTCTTTATCTCAAATTGACAGTTATCCTACTCCCAGGATAACTCTTTTTCCATTATCCAGTGTGTCCACAGCATAACTTTTAGACTGGTTTGAGATTCAGAGTGCTCATACCCAACTAGTCATGCAATATTTCTGCTGAATGAATTTGTCATTATGGATCAAGAATTGCTGAGCTTGCTACTTTCTTCTCCCTCTAGGAGCTCAGATTTTTGAGTGCAACTGATTTCCCAGCTGAGTTATTATTGTCTTGTAAGTGCTCATTAAACTAAAGATTAGGAGAAGAGATCTTGGCAGTTACGTTCTCGTAGTCCATATTGAAGCAAGTTGTTATGAACCAGCATATTTTATCAGGAAAGGAACCTTTAACTCTGTTTTTTGTGTTGAAGTTATTTGTAGTGGGATCCTTTAATAGGGGATCCTGTTCAATTTTGTTCTGATGCAGCAGTACTTGTATTTTGGATGCTAGATAGATAATATGGTAAAAGGAAGGATCAAAAGGGGCTTAGTATGGTATATAACCAGGCATGTAGGTGCTCACTCAACATGTTGTTTGTGAGACAGCCCAGCATTGTAAAGAAGATGGCAGGTTATTCACCCTAGACTTGTCATTGTTCTAATGAAGTGCTTTATAGTGCAGTGCTGGTGCTGAGAGTGGTGAGTTTGGATTAAACCCCTGGTATACACCAAATGTTTAGTGCTCTCGTGCCCAGCAGTGTAACTTAAGGCACTACCCTATTTAATTCCATCACCATGAGTTAGGTGAATGAGAAAGCAGGCATCTTACAAACCCACTAATGTGTTCTCTGTTGGAGGGGGCTGGAAATAAAAAAAAAAAATGAAAAATAACCCTCTCTAATATTGCTGCAGACCAAGATCTTTGCTATGTATGATTCCCACTTTTGTTAGTGAGGTCCTTAGGCCCCTACCTATGACTGCTGTTTTCTGGGTTTTCAGAACTTCTCTTTTCAAGCAGGGGCATTTACATCTTGGCTAGTGAGCTCAAAAGCCACCGTGAAATACATGTTTGGGAATAATTTGTTGACAGATTTTATTTCCTTTGGAATTTAAGTCCTTGTTCAGGAGGAGAAGAATTTCTCCAACTTCCCTGGGTGTGGTAAATATCTACTGTCTCCATTCTAATACAGCATTGCAGAAAATCCTCCAGCAAAAAGACAAAAGAATGAAAGTATGTCCTTCACTGTTCTCACGCTTTCAAAAAAAATCTTTAAAATATGCATCTAGTAACACCTGACTAGGAGCATTATTCACGTGGTAGGGCATCACAGTGTAAGGTTTCCTTGGTATTGTAATTAGCTGTGGGATGGGCTTACAGAACCTTTGTCCCTCAGCTCAGTTATGCAGCTGTTAAAGATGCAGGGCAGGTGGGGATCAGCCTTTTTCCCAGGCAGCTGTCTGGACTGAACCAATGCAGAGCTCCAGCAAGTATAGGTAATCTTAGAAGATTCCAGATTTGTTTTGTGTGTTCATTTTGGCTATAGCTCATGTAAGAGCACTCATTACCGAAGGGAGAGATGTCAGACATTACACAAATGTACTGTATTATGCTTTATCAGTGTGATACAGGATTTTATAAAGGACTTGTACTAGTTTAACTGAAATCAGAGGGATTTATACAACTTCTTAGTTCAAAAGGGTAGGTCTGAGGCACGTGGTCAGCACTGATTCATCTCCTGGTTGGAAGGAGTGTTTTCAAAAGGACCGTCCTTAATCTGCTGTTCTGTGTTCCTCATCAGACTACTTATTTCTCCCTTCTTAGGGCCACCAGCCAGCCCACAGAGCACTCCTGCCAAGGCCTTGACAACAGGCAGCGTGTGCATTTCCTCGCCACGGCCCGCTGCCTGTGCTCCCACTTACTCCGGAGACCTCCCGCTGTCAACCAACACTCCGACGGTCGCTCTCAAAACCCTGACCACCACAGCCTCCACCCCAGCCAAGCCACCTGGAGCCAGCCCATGTGCCTCTCCCAAACTGATCCCTTCCTCCAAAATGTCCATCAAACATTGGGTTACAAGGACTCCATGCTCTTCCCCTCCAGTAGTGGAGAAAAAGGCTCCTTCTCCTAGAAAAGCCCTGGCAGAAGTCACGCAGGGTCTCCTGGAAGCTGCTTGCCCTCCTAAAGTCCCACACTCACAGTTTGAAAAGCGTGCCAAGAGAAGGCTTGACTGCAGCAAGGAGGGTGACGCGGGGCAGAAGTGTCTGCAGGCCTGTAGCTGTGTGACTGAGCTGGACCGTGCAGCTAAGAAATCCAAACTGAATTTATGTCACTTGGTTCCAGACCAAAAAGCTTCTGATGAAGACTCTCTCAGCCTGGCTGACTTGGGTAATGACCATGAAGGCTCCAGCTACAGCCCAAAAGAGCCTTCCCTTTCTGGAAGCCATATTAATCCATCAGGCATTCAAACTTGCCCCCATCTTTTCAGATCTCCACGTGGGAAGGACACTGAGGTAGTAGATAAAGAGAACAGTTCTCCTGAAAGAAAAAATTGGTTGTCTGCTCTGGGCGAGAAGCTACGGACTGGCAGAGCTGGCAGCCAGAGCACGTCAAACAGCCCCCTGTCATCCTGCAGTCCTGGTGCCAAAAGACAGGAGTCTGTGGCAGTGGCCACTTCACCAAAAACTGTAAGTAGGGCAGCCAACAACATTGTCATGAAAGAAGTTATCCCTAGCTGCCACTCTCCCCTTGTTTGTTCCCTCCTACTCAGACACAAAGAATTATCTGATCCCTTTGACTATGGACAAAAGGGATGATTTCTGGCCTAATAAGCCAGATACATTAATGCTGTTATCTACTAATCCCCTCCACACAGGAACAGAATTTTTATGATGTGTCCTTCATTTTCAAGGGGCTTAAGACACACAGGAGCTCAGAGATCCTTGCAGCTCCAAGCTGGATGTTTGAAGGATGTAGCTGTCATCTTAAACACAGCTCTACTCTGAGAGGCACAATAATGCCAACAGCTTTCCTGGCAGATCTCCTCTTTATGTGTTCACCATCACATCTGCCTGTTTATGTTACTGGAAAGCCACTTAAGCATTGGAAGAAAGAGCTAAATTCTCTTCCAGCTCAGGTAGCAAAAGAATTTGTTACCCATGTTAAAACTGGGGCATTAAATAATGCCTTCAGTTCCTTCAGTGGAAAACTAGCAAAAAAGAGTTGTGCAAGAGCGAGGGGGCAGGATTTGACTACATCATCCTACTTTTGGTGTACAGGAAGCCTGGCACAGAGCTCATCCTGGGATTTGAAATGAAAGTTAAGTTTATAAAGCAGCTAAAAATGCTGGCATGAGGGTTTAACTAGGAAATTACTATTAGATTTTTTAAACCAAACCAAACTTGTCTCTAAAACTGGACTCACAAGTCCTCCAGTGTCTTTGACTGAGTCTTATTTCAGTAAATGTTAGGTAAATTTTCAATCATCAGATTTTAATTGTACTCTCAATTGAGTATGTGATGCTAAAAGTTGTTGCCATCATTGAGGCTTATCTCATTTCTTACCTGATTTCATCTCTTCCAACACTTCTATCAGATATGACCTGGGTAAGCCACCATTCCTTAAGTTATTGATAGCAGCTGGACTCTTCATGTTGTGGTTGTACCAAGAAATCTTGGTTATAGGAAACCTACAACTAGTTGTGACTACTTGTGCTTTATGCTGTACGTGTTTAAACACAAGACAGAGAGATTTGCCCTGGAGTGAGATTATTATAGAACAATTACCTTTCCTGCCCAGTCTGCTCTGGTTCAGATTTTGGGACACTCCTGTGTTGTTCTCATAGCCTGAGGAGATGCCAGGAATACCCAACAGCATTCCTTGAATTTGCTGTATCTTGGAAATCTGCAGCTCTCGTATCTGCTGTAGGGAAGCTGAAACTGCAGCTGGAGTGCATTTCCCATGGCAGTGGGACAACCCTAGGATTTAGACAGCATTTCCTGTAGGTACTAAGCCTCTTATCTGAGAGACAGATTGTAGTAAAGAACCTTTCATTTACTTTCTTAGTTGGGAAGCTGAACAAACTGGAACAATAATGGAAGGGAGACTTTGAGACTCCTGCAGCCTATGAACTGTTAACCTAGAAGTGTTTCATGTTGGTTTTGGCTTTATTTCTTGCTAGGCTGCAGCCACTTCAGTTTCCATGAGGAAGATCTGCACGTACTTCCACAGAAAGCCACAGAAGGACTGAAGCAGCATGCAGTGGTTGCACCTGAGGGATGTTGACACCAAGGTATCAAGACCAGACTTAACCATGCCAACAACGATGCACCAGGATTACACAATTTGTTGTCAGACCTTCATAGACTTGAGGTTTTAGTCTTCCTGTTTTTAAAGCTGTTAACAGTTGAGGTGAGCTGAGTGTGTAAAGTCTACATAATACTCACTCATGGTCTCTTTCTGACTTAGGGTATGTATTTTTTTATAAACAAAGTATTTTTTACATGGCAACTGTTCTAGTCCAAAGACAGCAACAGCTCTGCTGTGTATTGTTGAATGGCACATATAGCTTGTCAGTTTGTGTTACTAATCTGCTGTTCAAACTGCCTCTACCTAAGAGTAGTGTGTAAATCATTACACCCTCCTGAAAAGTAAGTGTTGGAATATGTGTACAGAAACTTACTGGAGGTACAGCTGAGCCTCTTCATGCTGGATGGCATTCCTACAGTTATTCCTCTAGTACTGCAATGACTGCCTGCTTCCAGCAGGGAAGTTAGCAATGTGTTAATTAAATCTAAAATGCTTTTAAATACCCCATGTGCATCTGATGGTGACTATGGTGTAAGAAGAGACAAAGTATAATTAAGTATGTAATGCCTGTATTCCCCTTGCCATCCCCTTTCTTCTCCCACTCTGGAAACTACTGTATTTACCTACTTAGCTGCCTCTTGAACCATCAGCACTACAGCTCTTAAGACTAAAAGTTTATCACTTCTCTGAAATAAAATACTGGCAAGGTGTGTTAGAAGAACTAGAATTAGAAGATCTGTCCTAAATAGGAATCCCCTAATAGCCCTTTGCCAGTCAGCTTTTACAGGTTCAGCCTGTAGCAAACGTGTTAGTAACTGCTTATAACATACCTGCATAACAGTTTTATAATACAGTAGTTACAAAATAATACCCTGTAAATTGGAGGAGAGGCAACTGACATTTTAGAAAGCACTTGAGAGCGTTTACATATTAATATTAAATGCTTTGCTGTTGTAAGTCATCCCTGATGCTGATAGAACAAGGTCACTGAAATGAGATCACTGTCCTGCTGGCTCATGACACTAATTCCTCAGCCATGCTTTCCCCAGGATCTTCTAGTAGAAGATCCTCATCTTAGGTTGGAGCATTTACTCTGTTTTCTGGTGTAATAGTTCCTGAGAACTTCAAAACCAATCAAATCCTCTGAATCCCTATGAAGTTTTTCCACTGCAGAAGAATTGAGGTATTTGAAGGGAATATTATCCCACTAACTTATGTTTTCTATCCTAAATTTTAACACCTACTTCACAGTAACATTGGAAAACATGGTAGCTGAAAAGGATTAGAAGGAAATGTGCTGGTCTGCATTTTATGTGGTAGATTGCATTTTGCAAGGAAATAAATTACTTGAGAGAAAATGGCTTTTGTAAAAGGTCTGTTACAGGTACAAAGCAAAAGTAGGTGTGTAGTGTGCTTTTTTTAAAAAAAGAAAAGTAGTTACTGTCATGTTGCATCTTTTAGCAGAAGCATTCTGGTACAAATAGGGGCTGGAACAGCTTTCTCTTGTTTACTGAATTACAGGCCATCATCCTATGACAGGCACTGTAGTGCTTCAGGCATTTTTTTATAATTCTTCTTTAAAAAAATTGGATTTTAAAAAAGTGATTATCTGAATAGATCTAGTATCTTAGGCAAAACAGGAATATAAAAAAATCTGATAGTGTAATTTTAGCCTACTTCTGGATATTGAAGTAGATGGAAGTAGTAGAAACATAACCTAAAATAAGTAGGTTTGGGATTTAATTCAGTCTTAATTATTGTAGCAACTGTGTGGGGTACAACCTGCCTTGCCTACAACCAGATTTTCATGCAGGATTCTTCCATGCAGTTTGTAAAAAACATCGCAGAATAAGGAGATGTGAACCCTATTGAAGTACTTGAGAGTCGTCAGACACTTCAACAATAGGATTTCATGTTTCTCCACTCTTTCACAGTATTTTCCTCCTGCAGAAGTGTTCTGCAGCCAAACCATTATCTCCTATATCTTGTAAATGGCTACCTAGAGATGATATACACTAAAGGGTTCCCACGTGGATGAATAATATTCTGTGGGCATGTGAGATTTTCTTCTTTCAGATGGTACTTGTTTAATGGAATAATTTGTTTTATGGACCACCAGGCATTAATTTTTTCATCTGAAGCTGGTGTCAACCTGGTTCAGAGCCTAGGAGAATTAACTGAAACATATTTTTTTTATGTCCAACTGCCTTGACCTTATTGTGATAAGATCAAAATTGCAAAAGCATAGAAAAAATTGCTGATACAAATCGTATGTCAGGTGGTTCAACGTAACCAGTGCTGTCTTTACCTGAGAAGCTTGATAAAATAAGCATTCGGAGAACTGCTTTGAATTGTTTTGGGCCAGCAAGCCATACCTCTGAATTTCTTTTCCTTCTAAAGGATTTGCAGAAACTCTGACCTCTATGTTTTATAATCAAATTAAGCCTTTTAAGGTATTATTCCCAAATCCTATATATGTATGTAAATCCCACCTTAAGTATCTTACAGGTTTTTCTGTGCAGATGATAGTGCTTCCTGATGCCTTGTCTCTGTCTTCAGTATTCACTCTCTAACTGCCAGCTGGGATTTGGGACTGACCACAGCAGTTTCTGATGGTGCTGTATCCAATAGTTGTTGCTGCTGCTCTGTTGGAAGTTGTGCCTCTCCCTGCTCAGCTCTGAGCAGCCAACCAGTTTGGGTTAAGGGCAGCTTGACAGTGACTGGGGCTAACCCTGCCTGGCAAAACTGAGCAGGCACTCCCAGGATCTGTACAGATGCATGGTCAGCAAGCCTGGGCAAGCATTTCTGCTGGGAACAGCACTCACTTAAGAGTCCCTTGGGGAAGCCTAACTACCAAGAAAACCTAAAATTTAATTGCCTCAGTTCCCTGCCTCAGCAGACAGTTATAGACCTAAACCATGGATGGGACAGACGTGAGCTTGTGAGGACAGCATTGCCACCAAGGGGACTGTGCTGTCAAACTACCTCTTGATGTGTAGAGTTGGCCACTTCTTGTTGGTCAGGGAGTGCTTGAGTCTTCCTCTGGCACAGTTGTTTTTGCAGCCACCCAGCATGGCTGAAATCTCCAGTATGGTGAGTGTCCACTCCACCTTGTAAACTGACTACGGAGGTGACAGCAAAACACACTACTGTGGCATTGAAAAATGTTCTAGTTGCTCTCTGTATGTGGTATGTAATTTCTTAAGAAGTTTTGTTTAGAAATAGATGCTTTTCAGCCAGGGATTTGCCAAAAGCATTTGGTAGCTGGGTATTCAAGGGTTTATGTGTGACTCTTTTAAAGAAGCTCCTCAAGGTCAAATATTAAAGAGTTTTTCATCACCAATATTTACTTGCCAGTAAATGGGAAATGGTGATCATCTTCAGGTCCACTACTATCAAGTTTCATTCTTTCCCTCCTGAAGCTCACCTAAACAGTTTTCCAAGTGGAAATTATCACTCTCTGTTTCTCTACACAGAACACAGAATCCAATGGTTCACGTTTTTCCCTCTCTCTGATTTATGTATGGCCCAGTCTACAATAAATAAAATACATCCTGCTACTATACAGCGTCTATGTGTTGTCCTTCAAAGAACAGCTTTACCCATAACGAGCTGCTCTTCATCTGCACTGCACAAAATGCCAAATACAATGCAAAGCATGGATGAGGGGAAAGCAAACATGAAAGAGTCCATATGTAATTTCTTTTAACATTACCTAAACATTTCATGTCAATTGTTTTATAGAATAATGCATAGTTGATATGAGGATAGCATGAACCCAGAAGGGAAAAAGCAAACTTATAATCTATGATAACCTTACCATTTTAAGCCTCAGTCTGAATTACATATTTTTCTAATCAGAATAACTAACTTTCCATCTTAATTTGTGCATTATGGAAAAATTCCAGGGACTAAAATACAGCAGGAAGACACATTACTCCAGTCTTGTGCAGCTAGACAAAGACTCAAAGATCAGAAAGCATTATGTATAATGAAGTCTAAATACCCCATCTTAATTTTTCAATATGGTATTTTTAACTCTGCTGAAGCTACAGCAGTTCTTATTTTTGAAGTTGTTCAGTCTTGATTTAAACGCTTTGCATGATTACAGGTCCATTACAGTTGTACATAAATTTTTCTAGAGTTGAGATACTGTGAAAAGACTGACTGTTGGCATTGGTTTAGCTTTGTCTTTTGCCTGGGTGCCAACCCACTTATTGGTCTGGGTTAAAGATTTTTATACTACATTAGATCTTTTATCCAATTTGTAGAAAGCCCAAACATGAAACAACTACCTCTTGTTCTCTTCTTTCATGAGCTAAAGAGATTCTACATACAAAACCCAGAACAACCAAGGAAGTGGCTCTTATTATTATTCCGTCATATTAAAGAGCCACAGTAGTAGCTTCACTTATATTAACACCAAGGCAACTCTTCACTCAGATTTGTGGTTTACTTCTCTTGTCTGAAGAATGACTGAATCCTTTGGCAAAGTATCTTCAACCACCCACTTCTCTGCCATCCCTGGATTTTTTCATTTGGGTTATGAATTATGTAACTCCCTGGTTGCCTCGTAAGTGTGCTCTCATGTTGTATTGTGAGTGTGGGAGAGGAGGAGATGGACACAAACCCAAGCAGCAAAGACAAGGCTGACCTAGTAGAGCTGATCATTCTTACAATGACTTGCCTAAAACTGTGACAAACCTGTTTAGTTGGGGTTTTATCCCTCTAGTTGTAACATCATTTTGGTAAAAATATCAGTTTATTCTCTTATTCCTGTTCTTGCAAAAGGTGTTAAGTATCCAAAAACCAGACTAATAATAGTCCATGAGACTGTAAAGCCAGCTCCAGCAACAGCAAGGTAGGCTGTGTTGACAGGAGTTTAGCAGATATTGTCAGAGTGTATTACTGAATTATTCAGTGTCACCGTTATTTTTGTTCTGCTCATTTTCATGGATTTACTGACAGAGGAAGTGACAGTTTGTATACTGAGACCAAAAGATCCCTTGGATTCTTGAAAGCAACCTGTGCCTGACATAACTGCAATGAGTTCTTACTTGCTTGAATGGACCGAGTTCCTGCAGGTAGTTGACAGCGAGGCGATTATGTGAAAATTGGAAGTATTTGGAATCATAAGGAATTGGCTGTTTGTACACATCCAGTTGTTTGAAGAAGCAGGACTGGAAGAGTGATAAAGAGCTGATATTTGCACAAATTAGTAGGGGGAAAACTAATAGGAGAAACTAATATTCATTCAGTTGTTACATGCTTAGAAGAAGGAGTAGGACTTGGGAAGCCCATGCTGCACCTTTGTATCAGACTCATGTCTATATACTCTTATTTTTTTCCTCTGTGCAATGGGACAGTCGTCCGTGCTTGCCAATTCATTCTGATTAATAGAGGATGTGAATTTGAAGGCCATTCCTTCAAATTCAAGAAGAAGGTGGACACTCTTCTTCCACCTGTTCTGATTCAATCTAATCCTAAAAATAAGTCAGTTTTAACAGAGTATTAAGATTAACCAGAATAAGGTTTTCTTGTTTCAGAATAAGCCTGGTTTTGCACTGGGTTGTTCAGGAACAGCTATTCTGAAAAAACAGCTATTCAAACAGCCCTACAGTAACTCCACCATGTAGGCAAATCTTCAAGAAAGTCATGCGAGACTGCTGGGGGAGTGGTATAACAAAAAAGCAAGGATAACCTTAAGCATGAAGGCAGCAGGAAAAAAAATCCTCCACGAAAATTAATTTCTTAATTTTCTTAACTTGGCGCCCCCAGCTCTATCAGTGTGAAAGAGGGACACAGAGAAGGGCTCTGGCGCTGGGTCACACAGACTGTGGTTAGGCTGTTGATGTGCTTCTGCCCATCCAAGGCTGAAGGGACCCCTGCTGCTGCCCCTGCTTCCTGGTGGCAGAGCCCCCCTCACCTTTCTGCCGAGTGAGAAAGAATTCCACTCGCTTACAGATTTGTACAAAGCTGTGCTGCTCTGCTTTCCTGCCACGTGCAGCCCCATGGAATCGGGGGTATTCCGTAGTAGCATTCCCAGCATTCCCAGAGGGTCTCTGAGGCTGTGCCTGCCTCCCTGCACCACTCCGAGCACAGCCCTGCATCGCAGCCTCCCACCACCTTCTGTCCCTGCTGCTGCCCCAGAGGGCCCACAGTGGGTCTCCTGCTGTGCCCACACAGCTGAAGTGCTGATAAAAGCACGTTCTGGCTGTGCCTTTATCTGCTTGCTGCGCACCCAGCAGGGACACCACCTTGGGCCACCCTTACCACAGGGCGTGCGTGCAGCCTGCCTTTTCATTTTCTCTCTGGGAGGCGGAGAAGAGCGAGTTTTAAATATAATGCTGCGAGTTCAAGGCTGCTAAGCAGAGCCTGTCTGATTGCAGATGCAGCTGGAGCTCCTGGCTTAGTCCTGGCACAAGCAAGTTAAGGACAAAAGGTCTTCGTTCCTCTTATGCAAAGAGACAATTTCTGTGGCAGCTGAGGGCAGCATTAGTATTCATGCCTTGGCTGGTCTGGCAGCAAGGCGGCTAACTTGATATTAACTGTGGCACAATGACTGGGGTTTATGGGCTGTTTCTTAATACATATCACAGGTAGCCAACCAAATGTCTCTTTATCCTAATTTCCTTGGGGTACCTGCTCTCCTAGCTGCTCCCACAATGGCCTTGGGTTTTTCTTGCAATAGTGGTGGTTTTTTAAGAGCCACAGGCAGATTCCCTACTTGGCTCATTTGTTGTCATGTTGTAATTTTGTATTGGTTTATTTCCCAGCTGACCAAAGTTCCTCTTAAACTCAAGTCATCTGTGTTTACAAATATTTTATTGTGTAATATACTAAAGCTTTTTCCCAGCATTTGAACTGGGCCATAGATTTGCTGCTGAGACATTTCCACATTGTATGCATTAGAAACGTGTTACCCTGAATGACTAATGGAAATTATTTCTGCTCCAGGAAGCAAAATGATGCTGAGTGAAAGAGAGAAGAGGGTTTATATGGAAACAAGAGTATATTCCCCTATGCTCAGGCCTGCTGAAATGCTCTCTCCCCTTCCCCCTCGTCGTATATCTCGCCACAGCACAAGGGTGTGCCAGAACATGTTCCCACAACCTTTCAACCCATTCAGCACAGCCTGCAACTTTCCTGGCTATTTTTGTGTACTCCACTCAATGATTAAGTGCCCAGGACTGTGATAATACATCCTTTCACCACTGGCAACCAACAAAATGCAGTCTCAGCTGCTCACAGACAGCTTTTCCAGTTCTTCTTCCTTAAAAAAAATGGTTTATTGATAGATTATCCTTCTGATCATAAGGATGTAAACTTGGAGACATGTTCTTCCTGGCAAGGACTTCAGCTCTTAGTAATCAAGGATTATTCTTGTTGACAATAGGGGTTCTGCATCTAACTGAAGCCCCTTGCAGGCTGCCTTTGCCTGCTATAAACAAAGTGTCTCATCTGCAGCTGAAGATTAACCACGTCTGGGTCGAAACAGGGCAGCTATTTAATTTTACAAAGCTGTAGCACACAGTGGTTTCCTGAACACCTCTGGTTGCATAGTGGTTTTTTAGCTTTGCTTCAGCTTCTCAGTCTATTTACCAAACAGGCTATAACCCTGCTGCTGATTTATCCTTGGCAGAAAAGCCCCGTCCCCCTCTGACATCTGACAGTTTTTCCGTTGCTCAGCCACACTCGGGTGCTGCGAGCCCCCGCTCCCCTAGCAAGATTAATTCAATCTCATATTGACCAGGTGAAAGGGTTACCATCAATTCACTGTGGTTCATCGTTCTTGTCAACACCAGAACAGAGTCTCGTGGTCTGGGTCGGGGTGCAGTGATACCACCCCAATAAACCTTTTCAATTGCTCCTGCAATATTAGCTGACAGGGACCAAGGCACAACACACCCATTGCAGCTGACTGACAGCTCGCTGGCAGCTCACAACCCAAATCACCCCTGCTTCACATTATGCCTTGGTGAACTAATGAAAATAAAACAACAAAATGGGAGCTCTACCATTGAACAAAGTAGGGGAGCATCAGCCACTGCAATGTGGGCAGGACGTGATGGAATCAGAAATCAGAGCTTTTGGTTCCCACCTTCCCACTCATCTTCAGGAGTGCCTGAATCCTTGAGGAGCCTTCATTGCCTGAGCTTCCAGGCAGGCTCTGCAGCGGGAGTTTGTCTTCCAAGGACCTTTGGCACCAGTGAACATTTCAACATTAAAGCTTGACTCACTAAACAGAGAGGGGGTTAAATATAGGGAACCACACTGGGGGTCTGGCCCTGCACATACCTGCAGAGACAAGTCATTTTTGACGCCAAGGTCACCTGCTAGGATCAGGGTCAGGCAGAACAGGAAAGCACTCCCCTGATGGGCTAGCTCTGATTCTGCAAGACATATGCTACCTCTGAGTCCCACATGGCAGCCAGAGAAAAGTCTCTATCCAGAAGCAGAAAAGGAGGCTGTTTTGGGACCTGCCAGTCACGGCCAAGCGGAGTTATGCAGGCAAAGGGCCAGACTCCCACAGATATAAATCAGTCAGGTTCCACTGACATCACAGCTCAGCTCATTCACACTAAGGGAAGGTGTTGCTCACTATATTTCAGGTGTTAGATTCTAATTTATACTCACTCTCTATCCCACTACAAGGTAAATCACACTCATTGGCAGGCTCTTGGCTGAAGAGGGTGGTGCATTATACCTCTGGTTTCATTTTAAAAAGTAAAAGCAAAACCTTAACTTAGCCCTTCCAAACTACGGTATGAAAATGCATGCCAAAACTGTGCTGTAAAAATATTTGGAATGTTAAAAATAGATTGGCATTTGAATAGCTGTTGAAAGGGGAAGCAGTCCCAACTAAACCTGGCATGACCAACGCTGTTTATTTTCCATACACTTACTTCCAAGCAGGTTCATCACACAGAGATCATTTCCTCATAGGCTCTCTGTATCCCAGGTACCACTGGTGGCAGTTCCCAGTGTAACTGTAGCTGGTTTCCCACTGCTGTCACCTGCCTTCCTGGCCCGGCATCCAGTCTGGGCATTGTCGTCATCAAACTGGAAACTTTTCCACCAAAGGAAACTGTGAAGGTTGAGTTAATGAGAACAAAAATCTCACCTAGGAGAAGACTAGCATCTTCAAATGTTAGCCTCTGAAACTCTTCTGTGCTTTTTTAGAGGCAGAACCTACCGATTTATCAAATCATCAGACAGATCAATGCATGAAAACATTGGCTGCTTTCTCAGTGCCCTGTGCTGATGCACTTGCACATTGCTCATTTTCCACATGGAAGTCGTGCTGTGCTAAACCAAACATTCATATGTAAGACTCTGCAGCATCCTATTCATGGCAAAATAATGATACCTTACAAGCATATTTTTCCAGCTCAACCCTTAAGTACCAATGTATTTTTATACAATCAACATTCATCTTTAAATATGAGAGACCTACAGCACTTCCTATGAATCTTCTGAAGGGCCAGAGCATGGGGTAAGTGGAAGGGCCGTACTATGGAGAGGGGAACTGATACCAAGAGGAGTGATGAAGTCAATATTTTGTGAAGCCAATGGATAGACAGAAAAGCAGTAGATAAATAATCACATATTATCCTTGTCCAATTTAAGCTTCAAACCATCATTAGCAAGAAAGTGCTGCCAGTAGAATTATGAACGTCTTCTGTGATATTTTACATGACCATATTTGTGTGTGTTTCTAAATAAAATCTCCTCTGCAGCAGACTGCAACCGTCAGCTTCACACTTTTTCAAGGCAAAAACTTCACCTTTGTCCTTTCTTGCCAGTATGCCTCACTTAAATTGAGCCTGGGTTTTTGATGACTGCCTGAGGTGGTTTCTCTGTGTGCTAGAAGAATCGTTTCAAAAGGCTTACTTGTTCTAAAGTGCACCAGAGGAATGCGGGGAAGTGCACTGGCGAGGGAAAAGATAAACAGAGCAAACAAAAAGAGCAGTTTAATCTTGCTCAGCTGTATCTCAGCTGCAATTCTACTTTCTCTGGGCAGTTTTGACACAATCGCGATGCAAGCGGATGGCGAGGAAGTGAAATTTGGAGTAGCACCCAGCCCCACCTTGAAACAAGACTGAAACACCCACAGAAAAAGGAAAGGCTTGCTCACCAAGCCGTAATACACAACAAAATTTTGCTCTACCACGGCTGCAATTTGTTGGTAGTCTCTTACAATTCTGTATCTATGGTGTATAGCAGGAAGCTATCATCTGCATTATCACAGATAATGGTTTTTGCTTAGCAAGCCTGCAGATGAGTCATTAGATCCACCAGCGCAAGCTCTGTGTGCTGCTTCATGCCAGGCACACCCTGAGGAGCCAGGGCAGCAGGGTGGCCATACACCTGTGGATGCCCACAGGACAAGGGGCTGGAGCTGAACCCTTGCCAGCAGCAAGTTCTCTGCAGGTTCTTGGACATTTTTCTCTTTGTTCCTCCTCCTTTGTTAAGCTATTCCTCTCTGTTTCACCTGATGCTGTTGGCATCTCCCACTGCAAAGCGCTTTAAAATCATTGCATAGAAGGACATCTACAGAGATGCACTTCACAGCTCCAGGGTAACTGGTGGAATGAGGAGAAAGCATTGCCCCCCCCAAATCCAAGGAGCTAATGTAATTACAGCCTTTCTGGCTCACAGCTGGGGAAGCAAAAAAGATGCTTCATGGTGAACTCTCCTTCTTTCTGGCATCTCAGTGTGGGTGAGGGGAGGGGAAACCCAGGAAAGGATGACTACAGTAGGGCTGTGAAGTAACGCTTAAATCAACATCTTAAAGCAATAAAAAGGCGTTTGCTTCACAGGATGATTTCTTTATGGTGGACATTTTATTATACTGGTTCAGGTTTGCTGAAGCCCTCCAGAAAAAGTCATATGGTCCAAATGAGCAAGTACTTAATCAGTAAAAAAAACCCCTCTCACTCTATGCATGTTCTTGCAGTGCTGCCACAAGTCACCAAAAAAAGCAGGCTTGGGCCAGGGAATCCCTCCCCACTGCCTCGCCCACAACCTGTACTTGAACGAAAGAAGGTTTCCTTCCTCCGTTGCAACAACTTGGAAAAACATGGACTTATTTCACACAAAGCCCCAAGAGGTGAATGGTTTGAGGTGCGTCACAGCTGATTAACAAAAATCCTTAAGTAAGAATAAGCCTCCCCTTTGAGCTACTTTGAAATAACCTTTAGCACAAATGTCTCTCCAGGCTCAGGACAGCTGAATGCAAAGCAGATGAGTCCTAAGAGCTCAAAGAGCTTTCCCCTGCTCTCTTATGCTTCCTCTGTATCATTTTGCCATGATGCATTTGCATTTAAAAGTAACAAACGGAGAGAAATTACACCTTGTGGGAAGTTTAGATCTGGTCACATGATCTTCTTTCTTTTTTTAGCAGGATGCTTCCTGTATGCTCAGGGAGGTCAGTCACTGTTTCTGGTAAAGTACATTCCCAGAAGAGAAGGGAATAGAGGATAGAAGGGAGTGCAGGATGGGCAGTTTCTGTATAAGTAGCTAAGTAGCCCCTGACAGCGCAGGGGATTCAAAGGGAAGAATTTTTTGTTCATGCAGAAATCCCCCTCCCTTCAGGCCTCCTGAGACGCTGGCAGAGGGAGCACAGCATCTCTTGTTGCAAACCCGTGCCTCAGAGATGCAGCTGCTGAGCTCAAGCATGAGGGTGAAAGGAAGGTCGCCCAACCTTGCCCTGCCACCTTCAACTGCAGAGAGAGGAGCTTGGGCAGGCTCTCCTCCCCCCTTTCTGGAGGCAAAGCTCGGGGTACTGCCCTCCTGCACCCAGGGGCACCCAGGGAGAGGGAAGAGAAGCCCTGGGGAGCAGCAACACCCAACATCCTGCACAGCCCTGTGCATCAATCGGGTTCAGCAGCCTTTTGTGACATCCCCAGATTCAGGTGGGAGAGCAGAGGACATCCCTCCTCCCTCCATCCCCCAGCACCACTGTGGGTCATTGGGCTCCTCAGTATCCAGGACCTGGCTGAGGAGACCTCCTGCCCACAGTGCTGGCAGAGGCTGTGGTCATTCTTTCCATGTGATAAATATGGTAACAGAGTTTGCACAAGGTCAGAGCTGGGAATAAATTCCATTGCTCAAATAGGAGAGAGCTAAGTTTCATTCACTTGCCCCTGTTCCAGCTCCGTGTCAACGCTGTTTGTTAAGGGAGACCTATTACAGGTGACCTATGGGCTGCTCTGGAAACCAAATTCACTTTTTATCTCTCCTCTGAGCTCACAGAAGCCCCTCGGTACAGGCAGTGACCGGGCACGCTGGACATGTTTGCTCCCAGCCGGGCTGGTGGTGCCTGCACAGGCTGCTCCTTCGGGCAGCACTGAGGACACACAGGCACAGCACGCCTAGGAGCTACAGGATCTCTGCCTGTGCACTGTGCCATGGACCCAAATGAGGTGGCACAGTGCTGATCTTGGCTGCCTTTACTGCATCCAGAGGTCACCCGCTTGCTGCTGGCACTGCTCTCCCAGGCCACGCCAAGCCGCCAGCCCGGCATCTTCACATGGCCATTGGGCAGCCCCAGGGGCACATGCCGTGTTCCCAGAAGGCTCATCTTGGCCCAAGTGGGAAAATCCCTTCCGTGCAGCTGGATGTTGCAAATAGGCCCAATCACTTGCCAAAAACTAGCAGTTGGAGGCTGTGATAATAGATGCACAAAGAGACAGAATTATGCATTACAGACAGTTAAAAAAAAAGTATACATATATTTGGCACTTCAACAGCCCTGAGCACTTGCCCTTGCAGCTTACAAGAGGGAGTAAAAGGACATTAAATATTCCATGTGTGGTGTATAGGTGTATATTAAATATGGCAATTGTATATTGAAGATCATTAATCTCTCTTTGCTACCTATTTTTCCCAGATCACATAGAAAAGACTTATTTTGGAACACCTGAAATATGCGAGTGTTGTCCAGCTTAATAAGTTCTGGGCAAATCAACTGTCCATACGCATAACAACTGTTTGGTGAATATGAGAGAGGAAAAAATTCTCATCTGAACACAGCTGATGGCTTTTACAAGGTTCTGAGTAGGAGGTTACCTAACAAATGCACATTGTATTTGAATGATGGATCTGCCTCACATCGGTGCACCAGTGTTTGAGGTCTGCTCAGATTCACCCTGCAGTTGAGGTTAAATTAATATCTATACACATTTATCTCTGGTTGAACAGCCAAGAGTGTCATTTCAGGTAATGATGTTTGGACTAGGGGAAATACACCATGGAATAACAAAACAGCATTCTGAGCTGTTGGACAATAGATCATGTTGGATGGTCTGAATTCAAAATATTAAAGCTGTACCAAGTGAAGGTGCTTCATCCTCACACTGGTTTGGATACTCAAGAAAGCCATTCTCTGGTTTTGCTATCAAGAAGCTGGACTACGTGAAACTCAGGCCACTCCTTCCTAAACCATTCCTGTCCATTAATTTAATTTTGAGAATTTAGAGAAAAATGTCTTTTTTACGCTTTGATATATGGATAGAGAGGTAAAATATGTTTTTAGGATGGCAGGTGGTATAATTTACATGAGGAAATTCTGACACTGAAAACTGATCTCAGAAATCTGATAGCTCACCATTGCACAAACGTAGAGCTACTGTAGTCTCAGTGTGCAGAAGTTTTGAGACTTCAGAAAAACAAAGCAAATTAGTCACTTTCAGATCTCCTACCACACACTACTACATTTTTAATTGTCATCCATATGTGCACCACAACCAAAGATAATTTCTGCTCTAAGAAATTATCAAATCTAGTTGACTGATGAAAGTATAATCTATTACAGGTAAGCCACTTCCATATTTTATAAGTATCCAATTAAACTTGAAAACATTCCTGCAGAATCTGCTGGTACCCTGTATTTATACAGATACAACTTCTCTAACTGATTTAGGAGAGAATATGCATGCCCAGTACACATCAGCAGTGCTTACTGATAGGTTTGCACTGTGTCCCTTCAATCTTTCTCTCGGGGACCCTGGGCCAATCTGAAATCTGTATGCTGTTTATTTTCATTTTAGGCTTCCTCAGTGACCGCATCGTTTGTCCACTGACAGCACACTTGAGAGCCTCTATCGCTTGAGTTGTTTCTACTTAGAGGCTATTTGAGATCCTCTCGGGTGCCAAGGTGACAAGCATCACACAGGTCTGTAAAGCAGCCTAGCAGGGCTCAACAGGACAAGAGGTGGTACGAGGGGAGAGGCTAAGGCTATCTTGGGAGAGCATAAACAAAATTATCTCCACAAGGAGTAAACAGATCCATCTCTTGGCAGGGACGAAGGGTGGGAATTACGTCTGAATTAACTTCCTCTGCTTGCACTGCAAAAGATTTAATGTGTTTGTTGAATGAATTTAAAGAGACATTCGGATGTTTACAAAGATCTTCCTTCTGTTTTCTATTCTAAATACATTCTCCTTTGAAATACTGAGCCTTAAGCCAAATGCTTAAGTCTTTAATAAGAATTTTGCCTAAATAATAAAATTAATAATGACTTCAAGTTTTGGCCATGGAAAAAAACAAATCTTCTTCTGGTGACAGAGAAAAACAATCCATTGATATAAAGTATCTAAATGGTCACTGACACAATAAATCGTTTTGTAAATCCCTCACCACTGGTCTTTCAAGTGCTTTGTAGTTTGAAACAGATGCACTTCAGGCTTTAGAAAGTCCTGAATTATGCACTTTTTCCAACACAAGTATTCAAACCTCTCACATGACTAATACTTGTTTTTAAGACAAAGCCTTGAGAGGGAGTGACATTAGCTGGCCTAAAGCATGATGGTTCTCTCCTGGGCAGATGTGCTGGGAAAGCAAAGGGCACTTCTGACACATCTGTCCAGAGGCAGCAGCAGTCTGGCTCTCCTCTCTGGTTGGTAGCACCGAAATATTCCTGTTGCATCATTGACATCAATAAATCATCCTCTCCCTCATGACATATTAGGTGATATTACTGTGTTTACATAAAGCATAATCAATGCTGCTGACTCAAACAGCTCCCAGTTTGGTGTAGCAGATATCCTTACAGTCACCAGGGCCTGGCCCACACACATTACAGAAAGTTAAATACCAGTAAAACAGAGCACTACATTGCAACTTCTGTCCACGACTGCTCTCAGTAAATTATCTTCTCTCCTGTTATATTTCAGAAACCTCTTCAGTGGAGAGTTTTTTCTCCTCCTGGATACTGTATACCTACACAAATACAAGTGACAAGCAGAGGAGATTTCAGCAGGAAAAAAATCCCAGGTAATCTGCTGAATTTGATTACTTTCCTGAAGGCGATATACCTTTCCCAAGCTGCTTTAGCATCTCTGCACTGTGCCAAAATTGCTTCTCCTGGATGGATGAGGTAGAACACCTAAACATTTGCTAAAGTATATGGAGTGAAATGCATCCTCAAGATGCACAGTAAGAGAGGAGTCCACGAATCTTGTGGATAGCTTTGTGTTTGTCATCCCAATATTGCATCGTCTGGCCAGGAGCGTGTGTGCTCTTCCAGGAACATCTATGAACTGATGGGAGATACAAACAGGATGACACACTGGGACTGGCCAAGTCAAGCAATATACTTCCCTCATCCAGATACTTGGACAGGTGTTATCAAGCAAAACAATAGAACATTTCAAGTCTAAAGTCTACTAATTTTTCCACATTATTGAAAGAAGATACAGATTAGAGCATAATTCCTTAAACTAGGCTTGGATGAGTAAACTTGATTAATTCTGACAGATGAATTTTTAGAGATCAGTACCTCCCATCTGTAAATTAGCCTGTTATCTCAGGGCAAGGTATCTATATCTTGTACATGATATAATTTTATAATATTTCTGACAAGGACAACCAACCTATTTTTAAACAAAACTAAACGTTTTTTTTTTCCAAATGCACTGGAGGGGAAAAAAAAGGTGGGTAGCTGTATTTGTGTAAAATCCTGCTCCCCTTCCCCATATTTTGTAAAGGAACAAAGCTCTTATCTGTGATGTTTAAATTCCACAAACCGAACAACAATGGACTACTCATCCTTGTGATGTCTAAATTTCCTGTGTGGCTCAAACCCCTCCTTAGTGAGATATCCTTTATCACAGGCCAGCTACTTTTGAAGTTGCAAGAAATCCCTGTAAGATGGTGGGACACTTTTTTACATCACTGCTGAAATCTGTTCTAACCTCCATCCCAAAGGAAGCTGAGAGACGCACATGTGGGCTGGCTACAGCTCCCCTTGTGAGGTGCAGCACTTCGCACCATCTTCTGCAACCACGAGGGTCCCTGCAGTGAACTGAAGCCTAATTCTGTTGCATCAGGAAAAAAACCTGATAAAGCCTTTAAAAAGAAGGACCAAAAAAAGTGTGCATTATTTTTACTCCTGTGCTGGTGACCACAGCTTTACGCAAGAGTGCGAGGAAGGAAGTGAAGAAAGTGGGTTGTTGTGCTGTCTCACTCACATCAACAACTTTCTGGAGCTCCTCAAGCTGGTGAGAAAGGGATTTCAAATGTGCTGTGAGAGGTAAACAAAGCTCTGGGTGTATCAAAGATATTGAGGGTAGTATTAATCACATCTCAGGGCATCTCTTTGTCTTTCCAGTTCAGACTCTACATGCAAACATCAGACGTATCAACAAATGAATATGTTACATATCAGTGCCATGGCTGCTTCCAAAGGGGATGAACAGGACTGTGCTGAGTAGCTGCCCAGAGTTATGTTTGTTTTATGAGCCAGATTAACTGCACACAACTTTCACTGGTGTAAAACCTACCTACTGCACACCACAGCTAAATTAATTGCTCGTCCTTATCAGCTACATAGTTTGCAGTTCTGTTTCTCCTGACCTCAGACACATTTATTGTCAGAGGGGAGTTGATGCACAAATGGCATTTTCTTCAGCAGTGTGTCTGTTCCTTGAAAGGAAGGTAGTCTGTTGATTTTTCTACAAAAAATTTCTAATGATACCTGGTTTTCCACAGTAAAGGAATACCTCTCTCTTCAGCCTTTACACACACTCTTATGGCTCTGAAATTGGTGTCTCTTCAACAGACCCTGCACAGCTGGAACCCAGTTGTGGGCAAGTGCCTCCCTTTCCACAAAGAGATTTAATTTCATCCTAAAAACTAATCAGGCACTAGCCTACAATTAAATATCCAAGCCTCTCCATCTTCAGAAGTTTTCATCTTGTGCTGCAATCCCCACTTTTCCTCACTGCCAACAGTGCCAGTCCCAGGATGATGCCTGCCACCTTCCTGGTGGTCCCAAGGAGGAAGAAAGAAATGGAACGAGGATTGTGAGGGTCCCCCCAGCACTGGGTGCGTTTCAGCTGTTCTCATTTTAAGTTCAAAGCCTTCTACATGGCAGCTGAATGGGAGACTTTCCAAAATCTACAGGAGGCTGGGAAGGAATCCAGCATCACAAAGAGTATCCTGACAGAAACAGAAGAACTGGCAAATAAGCATATGTGAAATGTACCCCTTTTTGTCACAACCAGAGGCACTGTTTCCCCAACAAACACCCTATCCATATGGTAAAGAACAGCCACTACCTGTCTCTGTGGATATGATCCTTGCTGCCCAGCCAAAGGGAGTTTTAAGCAAGCAATCCCTCTACCTTATACATTGTCTTCTTCTTACCCCGTTATATTTTCAGTGTTGCTACTCTTTTGTAACAGATGATATTTTTCTGAGATCCTAGACCTACAAAATAAAAGCAGTGTCATGCAAACGGGTTCATTTGCAGATACAAAAATACATCACAAGCACAGTTTTACAGGACTGGGCCTTATATTTCTCTTTGAGCTCTTTGCAACAATTTCTCTCCTGCCAAATCCCTTTCTGTCTAGATCCTGCTCTTACATTCAGACTCCATTTCCTGTGGCTTTGGTTTGGCTGGAGTTTATACTCTCTTTTTCTTCTTAATCCCTCAACTTTTTTTTGCTGTATTTTATTTTTGCTTCTCAAGCTCCTTACAGTGTTTCTGTAATTAGACTTCTTCTGCACAGCTTCTGAAAAGGCAACAATGCAGGTCTGTCCCAGAACATTAGTTTGCAAGCATTGGAAGAGGCAGAGGAAAACCCTCCGTGTCTAAATTCTGCCATTTAAACTACTATAATGGACGCAGTTTGCAGAAAGTCCTTTAAATATATGTATTTTAAGAGTATCTCAAATGTCATACACACTGCAGGCACAGACTTTTTAAGTCAAAGATTTGCACTGACATCGGCGTCTCCTCAATTTCCTTCACAAAGCAGTGAGTCCAACTCTTTCCTGGTATGTCCTTGCCTTTGTCCAGTGGCTGCAATAACACCAGTGGTAATTCAGAGGAGCGAGCAAGAGGCTCCTGCTTTGTGTATATCAGTGAAAAGCCCAAGGACAGAGCGAGCCAGTGCTTCTGGCAGTGCAGCACATGATAATGAGACAGCCCTGGTTACACATCCGTTGGTGCAGGAATGGCATACTTTCCTGGTGAGCTGGCAGGGGCAGGTAATAAAGCTTGCATGCTTACACGTCCATTATGAACAGGCTTATTAAGAGCCTCTCCTCCCACAGGAATGCTGTAGTATACATGGAAATGAGTCTGTGGTCACCCAGCATTTCGCAGGTATCCAGCTGCGCGCTCAGCAGACACGGAGCACGCAGAGCTGTGCCAGCCTCCCAGGCAGAATCCAAATATTCCTGCTTAGAGAAGCAAGATCCTTTTAGTTGGAGCAAAGACAAGGCCCATTTGCTTTTAGCACTGTTTGAACCACAGGAAAAAAAAGCCATTTCTCATTCTCTTCAAAAAAAGATGGTTACACGTATACCTCCAGGCCCCTAAGGATATTTTTTTCTCCATCTGAAATCCTCCAGATTACTTCACAAGTTTCTTAGCCAATATCTCATCTATTACCATTGCTATAACTCCTCCTAAGCAGATAAACATTTCAAGTGCTTCAGAGAAATGTCCCCTCTCTGCACTGACGTGTGTAGAAATATCTCTCATACCTTCTGAATCTGGCTTAGCTTTCCCAAGGGCTGAGGCATGACAATCCTTCTCTGTTCTTCTCCCTGGTGTTTAAGAATGGTGCTTCTGCATTTTGCAAAGGATGAGGGAGGTCAGAATCTTCCCCCATATATTTTGTTGAAGCTACAGTATTTGAGACAGGTTATTACTGTTAATATTACTAATTGTTTTAGAACATATTTCTACTGCCTTATAATAGTTATGGACTTTACTGTGAATGCTGCTACTCCCTTCTAACTACTCCCTTCAGGCATACTTCCTTTGAAGCAGCAGGTACAGGGTAAATTCTTCAAAACTCAGGAGCTGCTAGAGTTTAGAATGCATGTGATGATGATTAGTATTTCCTTCAGGAACTTCATGTTTCTGAGATATTCTTAACATTGGACTCTTGCATCTCTCAGACACTCAAAGCTCCCAAGGGATCTAGGGAAGTTGCAGTCCAGCCAAGTCCACTTATTCCCACAGTTCTCTTTCCACACCTCATTAAAAAAGTGATTCAGGATTTCTCTTCAAAGCTTCAGCAGCCCTGCACATTGAAAAAGAAACCTTTCAGAAACAAACCAGAATATGCTGTTAAGTGCATACAGTACTCTCAGTGGGATTATATGGCAATAAGGAAATTTTTTTGGGTAAAACACCAAAACAGAAAAACATTTTTAAGAAGCAATGCAATACAAATGAGGCCAGCAGCTCCACGTGACTCCAAGCAACATTCCAAGGTCTTCAAGGATTCATCTATGCTTACCAGTTCTGCTACTTTAATTATGCTAACACAGAGCAGCATAATGCCTTTCTGGCACCGTAGCAAGTATACTGGTACAGTTTAGTCCAGTTACACACATTGAAGCAGGGTATACTGGCATACTTTTTTATACCTTCATATGCAGAGTGCAGATTTTACTGGCTTAAATGTATATTTATATATCTACCTATATATATATCGCTCAAAAGAAAAATCATATGCTTGTTAATAAAACCTGTGCCAATTAGGTATAAATCCCAACTAAATTCACCTTTACTTGAACTTGCTTATTTCTCTATCAGTTCTTCTGGGTTTTTCTTTAGGGATCTCTTTATCACAACCCCCCTTTGCCTTCCCTGCTGCATTTTCGTGTGTGCTGCTGCAGCTGCCAAACCTCTCTCCAGGTTTGATTCCAGGCCTGTCTCCGCCCCGTCCTCTTGCAACATTTTCAGATCAAACCTATGTGTATGATCATCTAAATTCCATTTTTCCTGACAACATTCACTTCCTCTTCTTTCCTGTCAGCTGGGTTAACAAACCAGCTGGAGCAGAAGGCCAGCACAAGCCCGGTTATTCCAGCAGGACAGGTGGATGTTAAGCAATACTGTTACCTGCTTATTCCTGCATTTTCATATAGAAAGGTAAGGAACAAATACCATTTGAGAGAGGTTGTTTTCTTCTTACCGTCAGACTGCCTCACCAGCCTATTTTCCATTGCAAAGAGGTTTCCCTAAGTACAGATCTTGTTTTTCCCCATATAAGTTCTCTCTGAGGCTCTTGCACATTCAGATTTATCAGACATTTGAGTCAGAAACTAACAGTCACCCCACAAATCTGGGTAAGGTACCTACATGTGTACGTGTATCTTCCCTACTTCTCTAGTAGCAGCAACATAATTAGTCCTGACAACAGGAGATCACTACTGGAATAACTCCTCCATGCCTCCTGAAGGGAGTCAGCATCCCCTCAAGCCCTTGAGAAAACATCAACTTATCCTTCTCTGAGGCAGTCGCAAGCTGGAGGCAAAAAGGGACAGAATCTTCCATCTGAAGCAAAGACAGCCACCAGCTCTGGACACGTTTTCATGCCACAGTTGGCACTGGCAGTTTGATGAGAAGTCTGAGAGCCCAGGCTCATCTATTACAAATTAGTATGGAGAACTGTCTGTTTACATTAACTACAGCCTGACTGTTCAGGGAGAAGTCCCACAACTCTTTGGACTTGTAAACTTATGGATGGTGTCTCTGCTGGTTGTGTCAGCTGCAGAAGCAGTTGTGTTTTTGGAAGGGGAGCATGAGAATGACATTGGAGAGCTGCCTGGACTTCACTGATGTCCTCCTTGCAGGTGGGGTAAGGTACGAGGCTGCTGTAAAACATCTCTCAGGGAACTAATCTGCAACTCCAGACAAGAAAATTCACTTTCACCTGAAACACTTCCAAGTTTTTTTCTCTAGGATCTGGGGAAGCAAAGGGCTGCACAGTGCTCAGCGTGGTGGGTGTTTGATTACTTCACGTCAGTCATTTAAACAACCTAGGGACAAAAGAAGGAAAGAACATAACTGATGTGACTATTAAAGAAAAAAAGCCAAGGTTCAAAATGTGATTTTCTCCATATTTACTCCACTTGAGTGAGAACAGACACACTGCAAAACACACAGTGTTAGGAGTAGGAAACTGAAGCCCTGTATTGACTCAAACATCAGCCTGAATCCTGTGATGACCCAGATCACAAAGATTAAAAGCAACACAATCCCTGAACTAATGAAGTAGGTAAGTGGATAGGACTTAATGACGGTGTGATACTTGGGTTATGGTTTGTGTGCATTTTGCAGTAAAGAGGAACTCTTTGGAAAACTGGAGTTTTCCAAAATTTGGAAATTTTGGAAAGTTTGGAATTTTTTTCTCCCCCTTTTTCTCAGCCTCTCTGGAGCCAGCACTCAAACTCTCAGAGCGTCTTGATCCTGCCAACAATTCTGAGAGGGATGCGAAATGTCAGAAATGCAGTAGTACAGAAATGGCTTAACTTTCTCCAACCAGTGGCTTTTTTTTTTTATTTATTTACACTGTAAGCTGTTTAACTGGGGCAGGGACAACTTATTTTTATGGATTTGCATATGGGATTCAAACCTCAGCTCTTATTTCACTGGGAGCACCCGTAGGTGCTTCCATAAAAGAAGTAAAGTGAAAAATCCTACAGGGATGTGCAGTGAGAACGTCTAAAGATTTCTGAAAAGGGCAGTAATCCATGGATAAGTGACATCTAGTACAGCTCTGTGGCAGTGGCAGAGACAGCAAATAAGGCACTAACCGCTCTTGTTAGCAATGGAACAATTACAGCACCAGCAGCTGTGGGTGAATGTGAAATCTCTGTAGAAAAGCCCGTGCCTCCACCACACTGCTTTGCCAGCGAAAGCAAACGAGACCCTGAGCTCCCCAATTGCTGCACAAAGAAGGAAGATGACTCAAGCAAGTCAGACATTGTTGTGGGTCACTTCAAACTGCAGTTAGCCTCGAAACATACCACACTTCTTAAATCTATGTCTAGGCAAGCAGCAGCAGTTAGAGCTTGTAGCAGTGGTGGTTGAGGTATCCAGATACCACAACAGTGGCTGCCACAGGTGTACTCAGGCTCAGAAAGTTTTCATGGAGAGCTCAAGAGTGTTTCTTGATCCATTTTCATGTGAGTGGAATGAGACTGCAAGGGATGGCATGCAGTGAGAGAAACTGCTTGTCAGACACCACAGAGGACCAGAAAAGTGGAATTGTTTTTCAATTTTGTTTAGGAAGAGACAAATCACAGAAAACTATGTATCACAGTGAGGCCATCTAACTCATGGGAGATAGGATGGCAGTTTGGGAGCATTTCTGTGGACCAGCTCTGACACCTCTGACCCTATGAGCACAGCAGGTGGCAGGGCTCACAGTCCATCCAGGCACAGGGGCAATGGAAGGCCTCGGGCTATGGCTTTGTAGTTGGATATCCCTGTATTACTGTCTGCATCTCTTCTAAATCTCCTTATGGACTAATTACTTGGGAGATCCCTCTAAACACTGCAGGAAAGTACCTCATCCTAGGCATTAATATGGCTGCCATACTGCCTGTACATACTGCTGTTTTGTAATCAAAGGAGTGAAGACTGCAATTAGTTGCTCATCTTTCAAGCCTTTATTTTGAAGAAGGTAACACTCCCAGTTATAATCAAAATGATTAAGACACAAGAAACTGCAGAGCTGATGAGTAAATAATAACCATATGACTCATTTCCTAACTCAGAGATGCCTGGAAACTGAAATTAGCAAGTCACAGAGCAAAAGGCTCCATCTTTGAGGGGTTTCATCTTGTCTTTTTATTGTACATAAAAAGAGAAAATTATGCAGTGCCTGGGCCTTGCAACAAGTGTCTTGCCAAGACAGTTTATGGAGGAACCTGCACTTGGTTATATTAAAGGCCATGCCTTAAAGTACAGTGCTTAATACCACACCTTAGAGCACAGTGGATGGCCAGGGGTCTGCAGTGCACCTTCCTGAGCTGTTGGCACCATGGGGCTCTCTGTTCCTGGGCTCTGCTTACTTTCCCAGCAGCAGGTCACCAGTGGTTTGGGCTGCTATTTATGATAACAGTCAGATGGATCAAGATGCACTCTAAACCCAAATTTCCTTACTGCAAGAAGCTGAGCTTTAAACGGTAATTAGAATCTGAATTAGAAGAAACCACAAAGAGAACCCTGCTTATGTTCATGAGTGAAGGCGGCTGGTCTCTACCAGCTGCTGCTTACACCAGCCTGCTTTTCTCTGCAAATATGTCAGTTCACAAATGGGTCTCAAGCATTTAGGAACTAAATCCACCACACTTTGTAAATCCTGTTTATCCCTTTAGATGAAAAAAACCCCTAATTTTGAGAGTGAGGAGTACGTAAGTGCTATATACAGTTCATGTTCATCTCTGCACAGGAGAAATTTTATTAGAATATTTAACCTAATCTGGCATTCTAGAGGGAAGTCTTACCTTGGTTGCAGCCTCAGAAATTTGTTACATGAGTAAATACATGGTACAGAAACAATTCCTCTCACCTTGAAAACTTGCAGTCTGGATTTAGGAGGCTAAGAGCTAAAATGTTGGATCAGGTAAGAAAACTACTTCATCTGAACATAATTTGAATGTCCAACAGAATGTCATTGTAGTCCCAAATCACCCAAATAAATGACTGTTCAGAAATGAGACTCAGAGAACATTATTCAGAGTTTCAAATTAAGGAATATAAAAAATGGAGAGAGTCTACATTATTCATAAAGGCTGGCCCAGTGAAAGACCCAAAGAACCTGAGCTTTCAGAAACTTGAGCCAGTGATGATCATCTGTGCAAAGCCCTTGGACCCCATAAATCACTCAGCTGCAGTGGACTTCAACACACACAGCAGAGAAGCCCAGATAAAAAGAGTAAATATTTAAGAATACAAAAAAATCAATAACAGACCTGAGCAGCAGAAGATTACTTCCAAATCTATGAATCAGTTCCTTCATTCTTATGTTCACATAGTGCTCACTTGTTCTCAAGAGTTTATGAAAAATAACATCCTTTCAAATTTGAGCAGAACAAACTGTACCAAAACCATAACCAAAACATATGGTTTGCCTACAATTTCAGCAATTATCAAGTGTGTTATTTTGAGTTAATACAATTATTAACAAGGGCTTTGCAGACATTTTAGATACTCTGGTAAATCAAAACAGGCACGATATATACTTGTCTGTATTTGCAGCAGAAACAAAGATGTCAAGGCCCTGTTGACCTCTCTGATTGTGCTCTAGAGCTGCTCACCTGCCCCACCAGCCTCACAAATGGGCCAAGGTGCCATGCCTGTACAAGTTTTAGACTCCTCAGCTGCGCCCATAGTCCCAGCACAAGCAGAACTGGGAGGCCTCCCATCCTCGTGTCCTCACCCCAGCTTCAGAACTGAGACCTGCTTTTTATCTTTATACATTTTCCCAAATTGGCCATCCCCCACTGGTCCTTCCACAGACTGTATTCCCAATCCATTACTTAGCTGCCCTTCAACCACTTTCCAGTTATCACCTCTCAAACCCAGGAGGCAGCAGCAACAAAACCACAAGTTTTACCTCAAACATCACATTGGCTGAACAACCCAGACCACATCTTTCTCTGACATATTGTCTTTTTCTTTGCTTTTATCTGACCATGACTCTAGAAGGCCTGCCATACAATTATGTGCCCATTTGTCCTACCTGCATTGCTTCTCTTCAAGTTTTCTGGTGAAATTCCTGGTTTGCACTAGCATGACTGTGCATACACAGCCTGCACAATGCAAGCAAATTAGCCTTTCGTCCAAGGTGACACAGTTACCTTTCTCCCTCTCTCTTTACTGCATCTTTCAGAGGTGGAAACTTTAGTTCAGTTTCACTCCAAAAGTTAATTGAGCCTCTTAAGCATCAATGCCTCATCATCCCCACGCTGAGAGTTTGCAAAAATGCAACTTCAGCACATCTGTCAACTGCATCACCACTGACTGTAGAGGGAGCATAGATCCCTAATTCAGGCACCTTTTGAGCCCAAGATTAGTTTATATGAATCCATCTGAAATATATATGTTATTTAATAATTATGATATTTCTGTGGGCTTATCCAGCACCCAGGAGAATGGGTCTGCAGCTATTGTGGAATACAGATTAAAATAACAGTGTGCCAAAGTTGCATGGCTCATGTAGAAGTGCAGAGTCTTAAGCCCTTGTAGGAAAACTGGCCTGGGCAAGGCGTGCTTGGCAGCCTCAGGTGGGTTCTGCATCTCAGAACCCCACTATCAGATGCAGGCTTCATGGAAAACAAATATACCAGGTCTTTAACAGGGGTGGCTTTGGATCCTAAATTATCCTACCTGAGCAAACACGTGAGCACTTGATAAGAGCATTTGTTCTCTACATCCCATTACCAATAGTGAGAAGACGTCAATACTCAACATGATGGAGTCTTTTCACCACCATGGGTAGGAGCACTACCTTCATCTGTGTTTCTGGGCCTTGGAGTCACATCTGATTTGTTTTCTGTACAGTTATTGTAAGGTAAGACAGGCAGCACAGCCCAAGGATTTTGTTTTGTTTGTTTAAAACCTGCTTGCAGCCATGAGGTGTTGAAATTCACACTTCTTTTCAGCTGCTGAAGCAACACTCCAGGATGACATATCACAGAAGCCAGGCCAGCTTATTATCAGAGAGAGATACATCATAAAACAAAATAAATGACAAAGAAAAATGAGCCACTGCAAAAGCAAAATAAAAACAGGGCAAGGCGGTAGCACAAGCAAACAAAAAAGCAAGCCAAAAAAAAGTACAAGAGCTCACACCACTCTTTCAAGCCACAAAAATACTCAAATAAGGTCAGCAGTATTCAGTGGAAACTACATAACAGCACTATAGTCCAGCTGCTTTATTCTTCTCTTATAAAAATGGATCTAATATTAAACATTGCAGCTCCTTGTTAGAACATGAGGAACTAATGCTGGCTGCACACTATGTATCATAGTGAGTTTCTATCTGCATTTAAATTTTCTGGACTTTGGACAAACTGACCTAATAGCTAAAAATACAGTCTAGTTCCCATTTCTAAAACCCCATTTCTGCCCATTCTAACAGTTCACAGCCAGTGATGGTTTGCTGTGAAGGTACCAGTCCCTTCTCTTTTCAAAAGAGAAAATGTGATGCAAGCTCTGACTGATTGGCGTGGACAGATATTCAAGCAGACATTTCTCTGAGCTATCAGTTCTTAACTTCTGCGTTGCCTGGACATGATGACAGGAATCTAGAAGTTAATTACCTCGCAATTTTCCTTCCTTAAAATTATTTTGTTAGACTGACTTCTGTCTCCTGCTGTAAGACTGTGGGAACAGTACTACTGCCTGTGTTTGGTCCTGAATGGCACTGGCAGTAGCAAGCACTGAAAGATGTTACCTTCTTGCTGCCCACAGAGATAAAGCAAGAGAAAATTTAAAAGGGTGGATTTTAACATCAGAATTGCCACATATATCACGGCTTCTCTAAAAGATATAAAGTTTCCCACACTGGAAGTCTGATTTAATAGAAATATCACCCAAAGATAAACTGATAAGTGGCTGTATCTAGTTTTGCATAGGCAGCTGTCTAATACCATGCAGCCAAAGTTGATTAGATTGAAGAATTTCCTACAACACATGTAGATGAACCCCTTACCATATGAAATTGAGGTTTTGTCATGTGTGAAACCAAATTCAAGCATCCATGTTCCACAAGTCAAGCATGGAAAATTATAATGATTCCCACACAGTCATATAGCTGCAACATTTAGAAACTTCACCAAATACTGCTAATCTTGCACCACATTTGGCAATTCAGATAGTGGAAATAAACCAACTCCATAAAATAGGGATATCCCTGGTATCCAGCATATGTATCTTCCTATATCAGTTGCATTTGTTTAAAATAACCAGCGGGTCTGACTTAATAGCACACACTCCTTGAAAGTGAAAAAAGTTTTTCAGAGGAGTGGTGCTTCATAACTTGTGTGAAAGATGTAATTCCATTTAGCTGGCAGCTTCATCTTCACAAGAAATAAGTAAAATTATATTTTCAAAATTTTTTGTCCATGAAAACAAAAAATCCCTACTAGCTCATTAAAAACAAGTCATGCTAGAGAATGATCTGCAAAACTCATGGTGGTAATAAAATAATTTTCATTATAAGCTGAACACTTTACCTGATAAAGAGGCATAGGAATTTGTAACAAGTGAAAGAGCTGTAGAGGCACATTTGAAAAATCAATCTGTTCACTGATGGACTAAATTAACTATGTAAACAGAGGAGCAAGTTTTGTAAGCTTATTTTCCAAACAGTACTACATTTTTTTCCCCCACATCATGCATTGTTTTTGTCTCATACTCGTTTTCTCTGTCCTCAGACCAGAAGCAGTGCTACAGCAAAGCAGCCAAACTGTGACCACCATTGGTAATGTCCTTTCATTTTGAAAATCATGTCCCTATCCTGTTTTGGGGTAGAGAGTCATTGTGCTCCACAGAGGGGGTAACCCAATCTGCGACACATCAGAGAGTCGGGATGTTATTAGTGCTGAAGGTCATTACCTCTTGGGAACACAGCAAGGATTAACCACAGACTAAGGACCTTTCCTGGCTCCCATGGAGGAGTTTGGGAGGTAGACAAGGAGGGTGCCAGGAGCAGCAGAGATGGGACCTCCCTGGAGTTGCCAGGGATCCATGAGGACAGACCTCGTGCAAGCTGAGGGACAGGCACCGTGGTGTTCCCTGGCCCAAGGACAGCCACAGTGGCCGGGGTGGCCAAGGGTGGGGCACAGCTCCTGCCAGGGCTGAGCACACACAGGGTCAGGCTGGAGGTGTGGGGCTCTGTGGGCCTGAATGGGGTGGTGGTGCCCAGCTGTGCCCCAGTATGGCACTGCCCAAGGTCTCCCTGGCTGCCAGCTCCAGCCCCACACGGACTGATGTGCTAGCATGTAAAATGCAGGTCATGCTATTGCTCACTCCAAAACCTGATGGCAGCTACATCTTTTCCTGCTTTCTCAAGGAAGTGGGACTTGTGCAATCACACCGTCTGCTGTCCTGCCCGTTAGATGTACCCCTACAACAAATCCTGAGTCTGTTGGCCAAGTTTAACCACAGAAGGGCAGGGGTCTGAAAGATAAAAGCAGCTTCTGAATGTCACACAAATCTGCACGTGGGTTGTGGTGGGGACACCACAGCAGTTGCTCCAGCATGAGAGAATTGATATAAGAGCTCTACAGCTCTTAAACAGGGGTTTCTTCTGCTCAGTGTGCAGCAGGCCTGGCACTGCCTGCGTCCTGCCCCCAGAGCCAGGCCTGGCACTGCCTGTGTCCTGCCCCAGGAGCACTGGGGCACCAGGGAGGTCACAGGGAGTCACCTCACTGACCACACTGATCTGTGGTCAGTGAGGTGATACAGGACCTCGGGCACCTACCACAGGAAACCAGGCCCCTTTAGTTCTGCTGCACAGCTTGTTGTTCCCTTCTTTGGATTAATCTACAGAAGAAAAATCCCAGTTAAAGGTCACAGCAGCACAGATAAGTTTGCAACAACATGTTGTCAAGAAGCCAATATTTTAATGTCTGATAGTTTCAAGTGCATCACACTGACATAGCATGGAAACATTACACTATTCTAATATAACTTCTGATGCTCACATAATCTGGAGATTACCATTATGAGACACATTTAGAAAAAGAATTCTACAGCCTTATTATTGTTTGGAATTTTATGTTGAACTAGACCTTTAGGCCTGTAACTCACATGCAGCAATGATGAAAACTAAAGAACTTAAGCATTTTCCCAGTGTTCTTTCAGAGATGAACATGCATCTTTTGAAATCATTAATCCCTAGCACTGAAGGGAGCAGTAAGGGAAATCTGATAAGCACACTAGCACTAGTTTGCAGTCACTTGACAATGACATTTTCTAACTTTGAAAGCATCATAAAAATGTGTATTTCCTTGCCTTCCCCATACCAACCAGTATTTTCTGGAGAGAGCTACCTTAATCTCCTGGAAAGCATCACACCTTATGGTACCAACCACAGGAGGACGTGGTCTGTGCCCTTGGGAAAGCCCAGGACCACCAATTTGACTGGCTGAGGAGGAAGGAAAATGGAAAACTTCTGATTTTGGACAGCAACCATGAGAATAGCACGCTGCTTCTTTTAACCATTTCCTAACTAAAATTGGCAATGTACAATTTATTATCCATAGATGAAGAAATTGGAACCAGTATTACTTTGTTCAGTTCTGTTTATTTATAAGAGAGGAAAAACATCCTGTGTCCTTGAAAGCAAAAGGAATCAAGCAGCAGAAGAGGCGGACTTTGCTTACAAATCAAATCCCCTTCTTATCTAGCAATCTGGCCAAAGGTTCTCTTTATAAATTATTTCTGACATTGCCAGACTATTGGTGCTTCTGTGGCTGCAGTGATCCCTTTCTTACTGTCCTGTCTCAGTTTCTGTTTTTTCTGCCCCTCCTCACAGAACCATAAAATTTTACCAAATTGTACTCAGTGAAACCTTTTTACCTGCATGTGCTTGTACGTTGGAAAGTAGCTCCTACTCTTTTGGTTGCCTGGTTCATAAAAGATCCCTTTTCTTATCAGGTTACTAACGTTTACCTAAATGTATTAAAACTATTTACTCCTCAAAACGCCAAATTAATGTTCAGATTAAGATGTAGCCAAATGATAGCAGCATGCAATCTTGATTAAAGGCACCCAGCATGACTTGGCCTATGAAAGTATTGCAAAGAATTTCAACTCTGGTCTGCAGAGCTAAAAGCAACAGTAAATCACACAGCACCACGGTTCCTAGAGTGACAGAGTGTTTGCAGTTAAAAGAGTTCAGTGGTCAGTGAAAACAGCAAATGTAAAAAACTAAATATGGCTTGGGGGCAGAAAAAAAGGAAATTTCTTAAGAAAAGACTGAAGAAATTGCCAGATCCTCAACTAATGTCAATCAGTATATTTTTGGTGAAGGTGATTAACTTCTTTAATGTAATGGAGCTAAAAAAGAGTGGCCCAAAGCAAGTGCTAGAAATTAAGATGGTCAAAAAAGTACAGGGCAGGGGGAAAAACATAAATGAATGAAAACTATTTTCACTTTGCATTATCTAACAAAAGAAAAAATACTTTAAATAATATGCTTATTATTAATCAGATGAACAGAACATTCCAATAGTCTACTTATGAAGCAAAGAACCCCACTCTCCCAAGTACTGCTGACAGTCTCTTCTCGTGACATGTGCAGACTTCCAAGTTTCTTCAGACCTGTAATAATAATCCTGAAAAGCATAAAGTGGCTGGGCTGCAGCAACCGCTTTCTAAAGTGTGAGGAACAAAGAGGGAATGATCCCTTCCCAAAGCGAGAGCAGCTGGACAAAGAGAGCAGCAGAGCACATACAGGTTTTGTGGTTCAGGATAAGGATTTTTCATTTATCTTTTGGTATAGCTCCAGCTTTGTAGGTGTTTTTTCCACAGTATTGTTTGGCAATAGGTCACATCTCCTGTAGAGTATCCACAAGCTTCCTGCATCTCACCTTGTCTCCTCAAAATCAGAGTGCCTTCCTCTGTAATTGTAGTGTCTCATAGTTAAATGCCCTTTTCTCCTGCTTCAAAAAAATTGTCTTTCTTTCCAATTCAAAACCTTTGAAGGACTCATAAATCTACCCCTTTGCTCCCTCTGTGAGACCCTCTGGAACCAGTATTCTTTTAATTCCTGTTCCTTCTTCCTGTTTAAGGACTTTCTGCTTTGTCTGGTATGGCCATTAAAGTTAATGCCTCTCCATCACTCTGACAAATATGTGGTATAGACTCAGCAGCAAACTGCTTGTTCCACATTAAAACCACAACATTTACAATAACATTGTCCAAAATCCATCACACGTGTGAACATGCAGGCCACCCCACATGTCTGGGATCAAATAGAGTTTAAATTTCATTTAAAAGAGATATTTTATGGTTTTTTTCTAAGACAGAGTGCAGGACTGAGCCTACTTTAACCTCCTAAACAGCAGCTGACCAGCCAAGTCAATTAACACAGGTATTTAAGTAAGACTTGGGTAATAACAATTTTGAATTTTCCCTTTTTTTTCCTACAAAAAATAACAAAGCTACAGAAACAAAAGTGTTTGAAATCCCCACTGCCCTGTTGGACAGGGAAAACAAATACTAAAGACATTTCAGTCACAATAGTTTTGTAGTGTTTAGTAATTATGTGTGTAGACAGCAGTACATTCAACACTGGACTACAACAAAGACATTTCTATCTCAAAAAACCAAGAACTCGTACATCCTCTGAAATCTCTGTGGTAAAAATTGTGGAAGACAGAAAACAATTTTTTTATCTAGGACATATATTCAGAGATATGAACCACAGAAATCAAATATATACAGTTAGTGTATGAATTTGTCTGCATTACTTTGGAATTGTGGTGAATATTAATAAAAGTTATCATAAGAAGAGATGCCATCTTCTATCCATTAGAATGGTCTAGAAAAAAGACAGTTGACTATGCCTGTACTGAATAAAACTGGAAGACATCTTTTAACTACAGAAACTATAGAAATCAGTTTAGAACTGATCCTCTTATAACAGCATGGATCTTTACTTACACATCAGCTCATACTTCTGCTGTCTACCATGGCTTTACTTTCCAGAAACCCACTTTAATTTTTTTTTTTTATGGAAAGCTTAATATTTAAAAAAAAGTTTTAATTTCAGAAAGTGGAAACCTATGTTTTTAATTACAAAATCTGACCTTCAGGCTCATTTGAGGAGTTTGTCCTTAATGGTGTGAATTAGTACATTTTATGTCAATGTAAATCTGATGACTTTGGTGGTTCTGTGGTCTCCAAAAACTAGAGTAGAGAATAATCAGGCCACCAGTTTTAAAAGGAAAGGAAAAATGGAAGGGGAATCTGAGATACCCCTATACGAGGGCATGCATATAATTCAATAATCTGGAAAGGAATTAGAGCAGGTGCTCAGTTATACTATAATTATTCTGCTTCACCTCAGACAGTTCTGAGGTCTATTAAGACAGAAAATAGTTTGAATTTTTTCTTTTCTTATAAGTTGTCAACTTTTTAACAAAGAGATAGACCGAGTAGCATATGCAGTCATTGTGATCTGTTCTGACCAGTGCTAGCTAATTAAGGCTTTAGCTAATTTATTTTTGAAAGATGGTTTCAGTTAGAATCTGAAAACTCTTGTTAGGTAATACAAACAAGAACTGAAGACATGTTACAACTGAGAATGAAACAGCATTTGTACTCAGTGGAGGCTGTAGGTGTCACTGACTGCAGTTCATTTCACAGTAACAATTTTTACTCAAGGAAGACAACATCTTTTTAAAGTGTGAAATAACCTGCTGGTAAACTCCAGTGTTTGAAAATGGCCACTAAAAATTAGAATGTTGAGGTCAAAAGTGGTGGGGTTAAGTGGAAAACCTTAAAAAAAGGCTTTTTTCTCTGTAAAGTATCTTTTCCAAGGAATCAGTTTTGTTTCATTTGAAGAAATATCAAATGGTTTGACTAGCTGTGTGGAATATTTTTCCCAACACCTTGAACTAACTGTCTCTCCTAGGACATCAACAGGACAAGAGGATTTGCCATTGCTTCTTAGCGTTTTCCCAAAGGTTTAAGCAGGACTGGTAGAACTCGTGTATGTAAATGTATGTATATATAAATGTGTACATATACATGGGGCAGCTTGTACAGCATGGCTACTCCCTGGTGTGGTGTGGTTTAAGCCAGAACAATACTGAAGATGTGCTCATCATTTACACCATCAGAGCACTGAATTATCTGAGTGTTGTCCTGTATGCTCCTTCCCCAGGAAAGAAGAAATTCTGAAGAAATGCAGACAGGTGTGATGGTAGTAAGACCAGCCTGAGGGAATCCATCCCTGCCCACCTGCTCCACCTCTCCAGGGGAAAAGTGGGTTGTGACTTCTGAAGCCAGCTTTGCACTGCAGCCAGGGTGCCTTTTAATGACATGGTAAACACCACAGGCTTTAGAACATATATTGAACGGCATTCAGCATAAAAATTCTTTCTTTTTGTGCTTTTACAGAACTGGGTAAAGATAAATATGTCTACAGCAAAATTTCAGGATGAAGCCCATTATACTTACTGTGATCAACTCGTATACTGTTAAGAAAATATATATATATTAAAAAAGATATGGTTGGCTCAACTTCTAAGAATACTCAAATCTATTTAATGCTCCAGATATTTGGCTACCTGTTTGCATTCACAAAGCTCTTTCTTGAAAGTGAAAATATAGCACTATTCCCCCTGCAATGTTTGACTTTCTCTTTTTTAAATAGCAAAGGAATACTGCTATTTAGATTGCAGGAACAGCAAGAAGAACATTTGCCTGTTCAAATCTTCCCTTTCTGAAAACACGGCTTGTTTATTTATTTACTTATAATTTGTGAAAACACACTTGATAATTGGTTTTGCAAAAACAATAATAAAAGAAACAAACCAGAGTTATGAACTCAAATTACTACAACAGTACACAAAGGCTAATATTCAGAGGTTAAAAACATGGTGTGTTGTTAACTGGTAAATCGGGATGGAATTCAGCTCTTCCAAAAATGGCAAGGTCGCGTACTGTCTGATCACATTCATATTACATGCAGCTTTATTTCACTCAAAATCTTTGTCTTTTTAGTTGGTGTTGATCTAAGATGTTAGAAATGATTGCAGTCTACAGAAACAAGGGGGGGGAAAAAATCAGTTGTTAAACATGTCTGACTCTTGGAGATAATTCAAATGGAAAAAAATCCAGGTCATTGGCCTTTTTAAATGGACCCCCGGCAATATTTACTCCTCCATAAATAGCACAGTCACATGAAATAAAACTGTGTTCAGTAAAGCCTGCAAAACAAAAGAACAATTTACAGACTGAAAGGCAAACTGCGGCTCATGTGTTCGCTGGGTAGGATTAAGCGAGCTTGCCGCACGGTCTGTGCTTAGTGATTGTGGTGTCAGATCCGCTGCAAGGAGAGCAAGTCAGGTCACCGAAGGTGCTCCATCCTTCAGCAGAAGCCGGGAAACGCCGGGATCCTGCTCCAGACGGTGGCTTGTGAGGGAAGGCTTTTGCTGTAATGTCACGTTTCACTGGGCAGAAACGAGCTCCGCTGCCTCTACCCTCGTGACTCAGAGCACATCTACATAAGGGAAAATCACGGGCATTGCTGCACCTCTTTAATTCAACCACCACGGCTCTGGTGCTGCAGGAAGGGCAGCACATTTCCCCGAGGTAGACAAGTCCTAACATGGAGACGCAGGCTTCTGAAATACCAGTGAGACCATTTAGTGCATCTGCTTGCAAAACCAGATATTTTTGGATGTTGCAGACAAAAGGACAAATGACTAAATTACTATAAACATTATTTACATTTCTCTAAAGCTCGTGTCAATCTCTTCTGCGTGCTTACCCACACTTATCACTCTATTTCAAGTCTTACTTTTAAATTTTTTTCCTCAAAGACACAGCTCTGGAAATCATGTTATTACATAAAAGCCACAGCTGTCTCTTAAGTCTCTTGCAGCTCTGAAAATGCTTGAAAACGTGAAACAACTGCACACAAAAACTTTGTAGCCCACACAACAAATCAGTAGTATCCACAAGGGCATGTGACTGCATTTCATTCATTAACTGGGGAGTGGAAGGATTGGTTTTAATTAAATCAATATTTAGGACTCTTCCTTACTAGTATCACTCATTCTGGTTTTGCAAAATGAGGTTAAACAATGCTGCTGAATAGGTATTTTTGGGATCTGAGCCTGGTTTGAGGGTAAATTTGTAGGCAATGGGTGCCAGCCCAGTCACCAGTGGGCCGTGGAGAACTGGCTGCTCAGCTGACTTGGCTCTTTGTTTCCAGTTGTTAAATCACAGCAGAGACACATGGAAATATAAAAATACTTTTCTGCTATTCTTTTCCAAGGAGAATAGAACTACAAGGGATTAGAATTACAATTCTAGATGCAGACCCAATTCCTTACAGAAAGTATTTTACACCATCAAAGTGCTTGGAAACCCTGGTACAGCAAAGCCTTTCCACTTTGGATTTAGGGAGAGATTTTTGCCTATCCTCTTCGTTTTCCTTCACTACAGCCTATATATATCTGGTTTGCAACTCTTGGCCACGTTTTGTACTTTTCTGGCTGCCACATTCATTAAGTTTCCAAGAGCAGCTGATTCTTAGCACACAGTAATTCTTGTTAGCCTGCTAAGAAGCTGACAGAATAAACCTTGCTGTTTGTTTAATTCCCTTCACTGAGCATAAGGAATTATTTCCGAAAGAACTCGGGCTTCCAGGTGTTCTTTTTTACATGCAAACATTTCATACCAGAAGTAGTTCTCTCTTATTTCCTTAATGCTGTGTTGAACAATATTTATAGAAGACTGTAAAGCTGAAGGTAGTGCTCATGGGAATTTACAGAGGTCTGATTTGCCACAGACAAAAGCATTTAGAAAGTGGTAGTGGAAAGGCTGCAGTGTTTTTTGTTGTTGGCAGTGGCAGTTGGTTGGTGGGGCTTGGTGTCATTTTTGCATTTCAGTGAATACAGATACCATTTGTTACATTTAAAAATACTATGAATCCACTCCTCTTGCTGAAGATCTTTACCCATTTTATATATATAAAATGCAAACAAATCTTCAGCACAGAGAACAGATTAATAAATACACATATGCTCATGTTCTGTAGATTCTTGCTAAGGAAATGTCATTATGGCAAAGATGCTAACTGACTTTGAAAGCTTAGTTGTAAACCTATATCCCTAAGGGATGCTTTGCATCTTACTGAGCCAGAAAGATTGCTGTTGAATTCTCAGACAGCACTGTTTACACCCAAAATGACAGTTCAAGACACAGGCAGAACTAAACTGGGATACATTTTCATTGGACTATCAGTTACAATAATCAGTGTAAGTGTGCCTGTGCATACAAAATTCTTAAAATACATCTTTTATTTGCAACACAAGCACACTGGATTGTCTGACAGAAGATTCAATTTGAAGGTTTTTAAAATAACAACAAGAATCAGAGCTAGTTTTAACAATCCATTGCCTGCATATACCCATACACATAGTTTTGCCTGGAAAGACTGTAATGAGGTATTCATAGGTATGCTGAAGGAACTCAAACTCAGGACCCTTACAAAGAAGATCTTGCCAACTAATCTCTGCATTCCAATCCCTGAATTTCAAGTCCTGCTCTGGGAGGAAGGTGACAGATGGCCCTGAGATAACTAATGCTGTATTATTTAAGGATTTATCAAGCAGAAGACTTGGGAACACTTATGCTAGACAGCAATTACCCAATACGGACTACAGAACACGTAAACATACAATTTAACCTGAACTAGGTGAATATCTCACTTGCTTTTACTGGGACATTAGTCCAGGAAGTATTTTAAGCTAGGACTGAGCACCTCTCCTTTGCAGACAGGCTGAGCAAGTTGGAGTTGTTCAGCCTGGAAAAGAGAGTATTCCAGAGAGGCATTAGAGCACTTCCCATATCTACAGGTGGTCTACAAAGAGAGCTGGAGAGGGACTGACTAGAAGGGCAATGTAGTGACAGGACAAGGGACAATGGCTTTAAACTGAAAAACGGTAGATTTAGATCACATGTTAAGAAGAAGTTCATCACCATGAGAGTGGTCAGGCACTGGAACAGGTTGCCCAGAGAAGCTGTGGATGCCTCATCCCTGAAAGAGTTCGAAGCCAGGTTGGATGGGGCTTTAAGCAACCCAGTCTAGTGGAAGGTGTCCCTGCCCATGGCAAGGGGTTTGAGATGAGATGAGATGATCTTTAAGGTCCCTTCCAACCCAGATCATTCTATGATTCTGTGAAATACATTGAAAAAATCCTGGGGTTGTGCAGTAGTAAACAGAAGCACAGTTGCAGTCAACAGGGCTTTTCATTTTCATTTTTATTTTGAGAGGGAAATAAAATTTTCTCCACAAACCTTCTTGGCTGAGAGTTCACCCATTTCGGGCATCCTCTTTACTAAAATATTCCTCCCACTGTCTCTGAGAAGAGCTAGATTTCTGGCAGCTTGGCCTCCAAGCATCTGTATAGAAGAATGGGAAAGCAGAGCTGTATTTAACTCCTCATGTGCTGGCAGCCAGGCAGCTCCCTGCAGCAAAAACCTAGCAGCAACCTGGTACTTGAAGGACCACGCTTGCAAGCCAACTTGGCCAGGATTCTGCAAGTTAATGATGCGTCATGTTCTTGTTCACCTTTCCAAAGCTTTCTCTTCTGGGTAAAAAGATGCTAAGAAAGTGCAGGAAATAATCCTCTGTGACTAAATGAAAAGAACTGTAAATGTGACTTTCAGTAAAATCTGCTCCAGAATGTTGCTTCTCTGTTCTGAATAATGATCATGAATGATAATGAGACTTCTTCCAAGTTAGAGATGTGAGAGGTTTTGCAGAATCAAGACTTCAGTGCATATTGAGGGCCCTGATTAAGGAGTGGGAATAACCTGGCATAAAATTACTATTCACAACATTCTCTGTGGACACCGTGGACTTCGATGAATTGAACCTGGAGCCAGCAGCTTGTACCCTGGCGTGGTCCCTGTGTGCCTTTAAATACACTCTGAAAACCAAGGGCTTCAGAAGCTGACTCAGAGCAGCTCCGACAGCTGTGTAGGAAGCAGTATGTGCAGAAAGCGGGGAAGGGCAATCTCCAGCCTTCTCAAATACAGTTTTTTCAGACTGCCACTCACAGCTCTCGCTTTCATTTTTTATCTCCAAATACCCCAGTCCCGCAGGCCTGGATGTTCCAATGGTTTCATACATCCATGTAATTCCACTGACTACAAGTGTAACTTGATGCAAATGTTACCATTTCAGTTTGGGAAACGGTAGCTGGTCTCCAGAGATGCTGCTCATTCTTCTCTGAAACAGAAGAGCTATATTAAAAAGGCAAAGGAAAGCTCAGTGGCTAAAAATGCTTCTCATTTATTTGAGAGGAGTTTCGTTTTGTGTGGCTGACTCAGATTTCACCAATGTTTCTTTTACAAATGATACATGAAGATACAGTCTGAAAATATCCTTCAGTGCAGTCAATATGAAAATCCCATCCTTGCAAGACTACACCTATTATTTATGGGGGTCTTTGTGTCATGGATTTTGACTGCCAACAGATCTTTACAGCACAGTTTCAAACAGCATTTTTAAGCCTAAGCAACCTTGGAGAAAATATTTTAAACCTCAGAAAAACATTTTTACATTACCTAGAACTTGCATAAAGCTTTCTTAACAAACTCTGAAATATTGATGAAGCTCTAAGGTAGACTCTTTTACACTGGGAACTGGCAGCAAGGCTTGAGTTGCCAATAAACAGGACACAGGACATGCTGGGCAGTGTCAGTTTCTAAAAATGGGTGCAGAGGAAAATGACAGCTGTTGGAGGGCAGGCAGGAACAGAGAGGAACACACCGCTACAGGGGCTTGGCCCCAGTGATCTCTCAGGAGGAGCTGTAGGCCTTGAAGTGAAGTGAGAATTAAGGAATTCTTACTTAACCAGGTAAGGAATGCAAGGATTTCTTTTACTGCAATGAATACAGGAGCTGGCAGTTTAAAGGACAAGTGCCTAAAGACTGCTATGCTGTCTGTAAAATGGATTTTCTAATATATATTTAAAAAATTAAATGAAAAAGTCTACACACCTACAAGAAAGATAAAAGTATTATTACACCGGTACCCTATAATTTCTAGATATGTTGTATCCAGAATTGAATGTGAAGTGTACAGAAAAGGATTCTCTGAGCTCAGCTCAGCAGATAGGAGTTATAGAATATTCTGCGTTGGAAGGGACCCACAAGGATCACTGAGTCCAACTCTTAAATGAATGGCCCGTACTCCCTCTCTCTCCTAAGTATTATTTCACTAAAAGCAAAAAAGATGGGAAGTGCACAAGTTAGAGACTGTGTCGACAGAGGAAAGGAAAAAGAAAAGAGACAGAAGGAAACACGGAGAGCAGTTTCTACTGAACAGGCTTCCATAGCCTTAGCCTTTTATGTTCACATAAAGCTATAATCATTTGGCTTTTGATTTATGGTTTACACACATTAAAGATTAAAGTCCAACTCATGAAGGCATTTTACAAACACTTATGGTGATCTTACTGTATTTATGCCCTACCACAGCTACTGAACTTGAGTGTGTGCTTAAAATACTACAAATACTTACTTGCTGAATTGGTATCTGAAACTATATAGTAAAAGAAATGTGCTGATGTGCATAAAACGTAGCTCTACGTGAATGGCTGCAAGGTAAGGCATCCCACGTGTTCGCAGTTCAGAACGGGGGAGGGGGGAATTGTATATGGAAATGGGACAGCGCAAGTGAGACTTTAAAGCAGCCCCGAAGTGCACGCACGGTCACGGCTTTTGCGTGCTGCGGCAGTCACAATTCTCCCTTCTGACGGCCAGGCTTCAGCCTGAACCACGGAACTGGCACAGAGCAGCAGGATCAGGTTCTCCTTACGCATCCATCCTTGGAAGCCCAGCACGTGCTCGGCTCAGGCAACGCAGTGCCTCCAGCCCGCAGCACGGTACGAGAAAAGGAAACACCGCGGCAACGCTGATCGTCAAACACCCGAGTCCACGCGGAGACGGAAGGAAGACATCAAGTGCTGAGGCGCCGGGAGGGTGGGCAAAAGAAAAAGAAGTCAGGAGCACTTGGGAGATGGCACGGAGCTGCGCTTGGGAGCGCACCCGCGCGCTGCCGCGACTCCCGGCGCGCTCGGCTCCCTGTCAAACACCGTTCTGGCGGTGTCCCTGGGAGAAGCACCCCCGGCCAGGCTCCGCAGGGCGCGGAACGTCGCGGCGCGGGACGCACCGTGCCCGCCGCGCCGCTTCCCCCTCGGCCGCGGGATTGGCCCGCGCGCGCCCCGCCCTCCATCCCGCCCCTTCCCCTTCCCTCCGCCGGGAAACCCCGCCCACCCCGCCTTCCCCGCTCTCGATTGGAGGNGAGCCCGTCCCGCGGCGGGTCGCGCTGCGCCTGCCCTGAGGAGAGCGGGACCCCGGGAGGGAAAGTTTGGAGCTCGCCCGCCCCCGCCCCGCCGGGCAAAGTTGTCTTTGGGTTTGTTTGTTTGTTTTCCCTTTCCTCCTCCTCCTCCCCCTTTCCGCTCCCCCGCCGGCTCCGCGCGGGGAGGAAACGGCGAGGGAAGCAGGAACTGAGGAGCGACCCGGGAGCCTCCCCAGCGCACGGCAGAGCCCGCTCCGCTCCTCTCCTCGTCGGTGTGGTGTGTGAGGGCAGCCAGGACTTCGTTTTTGGTGGTGGTTTTTTTTCGGTTTTTTTTTAAAGCCCCTTTCTTTTTTGCCCGCCCGCTTCTCCCTCCGGTACAATATATGCTCGTGGAGAGCCGCCCCGCCGCCCAGCCATGTCGGCGGCCATCTCTGCCGCGGAGAAGGTGGATGGCTTCACACGGAAATCGGTGCGCAAGGCGCAGAGGCAGAAGCGCTCGCAGGGCTCCTCGCAGTTCCGCAGCCAGGGCAGCCCGGTGGAGCTCTCGCCGCTGCCCCAGCTCAAAGGTACGAGCCTGCCCTCCCCCCCTCCCCCCCGGCTGCGGGGGCCGCTGCCGGCCCCCCCTGCCCTGGCCTGGCCNCCGCGGAGAAGGTGGATGGCTTCACACGGAAATCGGTGCGCAAGGCGCAGAGGCAGAAGCGCTCGCAGGGCTCCTCGCAGTTCCGCAGCCAGGGCAGCCCGGTGGAGCTCTCGCCGCTGCCCCAGCTCAAAGGTACGAGCCTGCCCTCCCGCCCTCCCCTCGGGCTGCAGGTGCCGCTGCCGACACCGCCTGCCCTGGCTTGGCCCCTGCCCCGCACCCTCTGCCCTTTAGCTGTGTCCTCCCCTGCCCCCGGTGCTTTCCAGGTAGAGACCCCGCGGCAGGAACTCCTCCTCTGCTCACACAAACCAGCGCCGCGCGGGTCGGCTCTCGCTCGCTGTCCCGGGCGCTGACCCCACTAACTCGCCACTCCCCTTTTCTGGCTGGTTCGCGTGATTTTTTTAAGGTCTTATTGAGGAAAATATAGGCGATAAGTTGAGTACAGGAGTGCAAGGAATTGAGCGCTAAAACCTGGGAGCGAGCGGTGGCTCCTCCCACGGGGGATTTTGCGAAGAGGAACTCTGCCCGTGGCATAACATCTTGAGTTACCGGACAGAGTTCGTGTCCGGCTGCTCGGTCCTTTCGCACCGCTCTTGGACAGTGTTTGAACGACGTTTTGCTGCTCTTCAGGAGTTGCTTCGGAGACTTTCTCCTGCGCAGTGCTGTGTGGAAACACTCTCAAGTGAATGAAAACTCTGGATGCTGGCACTGCTGAAACTGAAAATAGACCGTGAAGGTTTTATTCGCTGTGCTGCAGCTAAAATCTGAGACGGCTCAGTTGATTAGGTTACAAAAATGAAGCGAAGTTCATTGCAACCTTCTGCATCTTTGAACATCAGAATAAGTTTCTGGGTATTTTAAAAATTACAAAGAGTGCTTGTTGGGCAGAGAATACAAAACTTGTTACTAAAGCATTTGTCAGGGACCTGAAAAATAAGGGAGAGCGATTACCTTAACGTGACCTAGCATGTTAATTTTGCTTCCACTGGCTTTAAAGTCTTAAGGCTTTTGAAGCTGCATCATATGATGGAGGAAAAAAAATCTGATTTGCAGCAAATATCCAGAATCTGAATGAGATATAGCAAACTTAAAAGTACTCCTAGATATTAAGTATTTTTTTCAGTTTGATTTTTATGGCATTTACAATCGTGTCTATAGTATTTCAAGACAATCACTTTTTTCCTGCTCTTTGAGTGGCAGATGTACATGAATCATAAATCTGGCTCTTAGCAGAAATGTTATTGACTAGAAATAAGCTTAGGCAGGGGAGCAATGTGCGCAGGGTTGTTTGGTTGGTTTTGGCATGTTTGTTGCAGTGGTTTTGGGTGTTAGTTTTAACAACAGCAGGGGTGTTCTTGCTGCTTTTTTTTTGGTTTTCCTTTCTCTATGAAGCTGTGTCCTGTCTTGGTGCACTAGTTTGATTTGAGGGATTTATAAGCTAGATAATTTGCTTGAAGTCAAGATCCAGTTTCTGCTGTTCCCATGCTGTTTAGACAATACATTTTCCTCAGAGATGAATTTTAGAAAACCACACTTGAGACCTTGTAAAGGCCCTTGGTAAATATTGCACATAGGTGGCAGACTTCAGAAAGTTTGAGTCCTGGTCCATCAAACAGTTAAACATACATGTGTTATCCAGGGAATAATTCCAGCTTAAATCAGCAAAATGTCCAAGTTTATATTCTTTGCTGAGCTGGGACTTAATATTAAATTTTTAAGTCTGCATTATTAAGTCTTGTAGTTTTGTGAGTGTGGTTTTACAGCTTTTTACTTGTAACACAAAGAAATTTTGCATGGCATCAGCAGCTCAGATATTTGGAAATTTGAAGCCATAAACCAGCAGAGGAATTTCTTCAGTTATGCAGGGTTTTATAGTAGCTTGAATCGCCTTATTGCCTTAAATTCTTAAAGGAAAATCCCATCAGTCTTTATGCTTATGAGTCAGATGTAAAGTCTTGCCTTGGAGACCTGCTTCAGAACAGAAACTGTGGGCAAAATACACTTTTATGAGCTGTAGTGTCCCAAGTAGCCAATTTGCACAAAGTCAAGCAGCACTCCTTTGCTTGTTTTTCTCCCTTAGGTTTATGATGTTAGATTTGTCCTGAACATAACCATGGACATGGGATGGTTTCTTTTCATCTGTTGATGCTCCCTCTCTCCCTTTTCCTCTTTAACCTTCCTTGCCCCTGAAACCGAAAAAGGTTCTAGAAAGAGTTTGCTCTCTATAAATGGATCGTTTTATAAAACTATTTGTTCTAATCACATATGTCTTGGGAAGATGAAGCTTTGCTTTATTCTTTAAAGCTGATATGGAATTCAGTAATAGTTTTGATGCTGCCAGTGTAGTATCACCTGCAGAATCATGAGCCAGAATTCCCAGGGAGGGGCTGGAAAAGGAAAGTACAGTCATTATAATGATGCCTACGGGTGCTCAGCATACACTTATGTAATTAGAGTAAGTTTTTGCTTTTACAGACCTCTTCAAGTAAATGGTTAAACCTGAGGTATTCCAAACCTGTACTGGGAGAAAAGTGGATTTTTTAGATGAAAAAGCAGTTTGGTATTATGCTGCTTTAAAATATTTCATCTTGTTTGTAGGTATTGTCTTGTTTCATCGCTTTTAAGAGAAAATATTCTAAAATAAGTATAAACAGTATTCTAAAACTCCCCAATAGGTTTGTCAGACTGGCCTAAAACAGTTGCATCTATTTTACTGGAGGGAGAGATGTTCCAGAAGAAAAACGGAAATTACCCATCACTTTAGAAAGTACCTTCTTGGGCAGAGGGTGTTGTGGTATTTTTCCTTTTCTCTGGGGGCTGTTCTGTTTGCCACTGAAATGGCCAGCTCAGATGGTGAGACACACTTTCAGAGTTGTATTGTTTCAAAGCCTCTAGAAAGGTAATCTTAAAAGTACGTATTTCTGCAGTTAATTGTACTGCTGCTCTGAATTACCCAAGTTCTGTAGTTTAGCTGTGTCTTTCTTCTCCTAGCAGTGATACATCACATCTCTTACTAGTGGGTAACAGTCCCAAGTAGTACCCCAGCAGCAGGAACTCTTCCCTTTAGAAGAGGGATGTTGTTTCTATAGGATTGAGAGGAGGGATAGTATGACTGTGTGTTGTGATTAACATTCAGCTTATTTCTTGTGTGTGATGATATCTGTCCTGTTTAGATGAAAGCTCAGCAAAACCTGACTGATGGCAAGATACTCAAAATAAATTAGTACTTTATTCTTCAGTTAATTTAGGGGATTTCCTAAAGCATTTATTATTCAGGACAGTGTCCATTTTGCTGTATTATTTAAAAACTGAATGAGAAATACTGAAGACACAATGATTATATTTAAAAGAAAAAAAAAATAGTTTAATCTCTCCTCAATCTTCTTTTAATTTTGTTACCTGAAGTTTGCATTTTATAAGTCTTCTGAAGAATCTTCAGCCAAAATAATGTGCTGGAACACGGCAGTATTTTGTCATTTCATGGACAGTTCTGAGAGTGTTGCTTTCAAAGGAATCTGGCAAAGGGAGTGTTATTTTTGTTGTCTTAAGAAGTGATAATTTTGTCCCAATAGGAAATCGTTTTAAGAGACTGCAATAGAACATGGCAGTTACCTTCATTTTTGAAAAAGAGATACAACTTGACCGTGGAACCTGATCTGAGTCTCTCCAGTATATGTATGCATGCTTGTCTCTCTCACTTTTCGTTGAAGAAGCATGTAGAAATACAGGTGGAAAGTGGTGAATAGAAAACATGACTTGTTGCTTTTATTTAGTGTAGTTAATAAGGCCTGTCAGGTTGTAAAGCAAATAGAATTTTTTTTTTCTGTGTACCAAACATGTCAACTGCAGCTGGAAAGAATAAACATTTCCTGATGCCTCTCACCCTCACAGCAGAAGAACTGGAAAGTGGTCCAGAAATCTTTCAGCCATGGACTAGCAATAGTTATACGGATCTCTGTGAGGCTGAGAGTTACAGAGGTGGAGTGTATTGGAATAAGACGTTTATAAGAAGACCTCCCGATGTGTGGTGTCAGCATTCAAATACAGGGTGTAAAATAGGTGTTAACTCTGGTCTTTTCTTTACTTAAACCCTTGAGAGAGAGCTTGGGTTTGGCTGAGAACCAGTTGCTGTGTTCAAGCTAAGCTTTTGTGGAAATGTTACAGGGAGGCCTAATAACCTTGCATATAGGCCTCCCGATAATGTTATTAAATCATTAAAGTTCAAGGAGGATCAGTTCAAGCCTCAAACTTTGACTGATTTTGAGTCACATAGTGTGTGCTTCAGAGGGACATAAACAAGTGGAATTAAAAACAGCTGAGAGGAATTTTCTTGTCATATTAAGTTGCCTCTGCTCCCCAAGAGAAAATGTGCTTCAAAGATTAAGAATGGTTTACTTTTACTACAGCCTTAATAAATATTTGTAAGTGAAAGGACAGTTTTCTCTCTCAGATTTGCACTTGGTTTATGTATCCCTCATGATTCATTGTTATTTCCTCTTCTGTAGTCCCCCATTCTCCACCTTTTGTATTCAACATCCCTTGCAACTGTGATCGTCTTTGATGAGTTTTTCCTTAAAAGTGAGAATCTTTACTTCATATGAAGAATGGGGATGTTCTGTAAGGAATTTATGTTTAACTCTTACTATAATCTCAGCAGGGCACTCTATGAAGTAGTCAAAACTTCTTTTTTAGTGAAGTTACAATCTTGAGAAATAAACAACCTATAATAGATGAAAACGCTGTAGTAGTTCCATGAAAAACGAGCTGTTTGAATTTTTTTCTATATTAAGGAACTGTTCCTGGTTTATGGAGCGGAACATTTTAGTCTTTAATTCTTAACAAATTGACCTTTTTTATCCGTAGACTTGAATTTTTGGTCTTAGAATATACTTCCATCAAGAGCAACTCCTAAATATAGAGCCTATTGACAGTCTTCACATGAACTTTTCTATTTAAATCTTTCACATCTTCCGTGTGCCAGCTTAGTATCAGATTTCTTTTTCCATATTCATTGCTTTCTGGTTTAGTCAGATAGTAGTTTTGCAGGTGCTGAATTTAATGTTGGTTGCTGTAGGAAATACAAATGGAATTAGTTGTTCCTTCAGGCTATCTGATCAAAAGATGGTTACTTCAAGCTACAGATTTGTTTTGTTGTTTTGTTGGGGTTTTTTTTAACATCTATCTTAAAATTATTCAGTGCTTTCGAAAAGGTGTCATACCAACAGTTCTGGACAGATTAATATTCTTTTTAAGCACAGAGGGGATATGTGTTGTGTTCTGATGAAAAAAAGACACTTCCATTGAGAAGGCCATAAAATTTAGCTTCTATACCCTTGTTGTCCTGACTCCTGTTTTCATCTAGCAAGTTAAAATATGGCTTTTAGCAGCATGTGGATTTGGAGGGTTGGAGCCGCAGCCCAATTAGATGAATAGGTAGTAAATAACACCTGTTTTAGAAGACTCTCTTGGCAAAATGCTCTACTAGAAGCTGGACGGTGACAGCTTCTTTTTAATATGAGTCATTGATTCTATGAGAGAATTACTGAATTCGTTTCTCTCAAGTTTTGCTGAGTTTGTGGCCAGTGAATAATGTTGTCTACAAGACACTTATTTCATAGTATGTTTCTGACTTGAAAGCAGAGTTCATCATAGTTAAGGTTGCCTTCAGTTTTCCTGCACAAGACCTCAGCTGCTTACAACATTGCTGAACTGTTTGGACTGAAGTTTTCCATGCCAAGTATGGACAATTTTATTTGCAACTGTTCCTCAGGCTAATTTTCTTAGTTTCAGCAAAACCAATTCAAACTACTTTGAAGACTAGAGGAAGAATAAATTTTACGGTGTCATTATTAAAAAAAAAAATAATAAACTGTGTTGTGGTTTAAGGCTTGCTGTAGTTTGGAGCTTAGCACGTGGTTCTTAATGCAGGTGAATCTTGTTTGGTCCAAATTCTTGTTTGGTCCAGTTGTAGCTGTTGTAGCTCAGCAGCAAGACTGATGAGTTGGTACTTACTAAGCTGTTACGTACAGATCCTTCGGGATCTGCTGTGCTGCTCCCATCTGCCGTGCTCTGTGAGGCTGCTCTGTGTGGCTTTCTTTGGGCTTCTTGTCTGTGGTACTGCTAGGGCAGCAGACAAGTGTAGGGAAAACCTGTTATTTTCTACAAGTAAGAGCCTGGGAGTGTATTACAGGTGGAAAGACAATATGGAACTGGTGAGATGATTGAAAAGCTTAAGTGAGAAGAGAGGGCGGAAGCCAGCCCCTCTCCTGTGGCTGCAGGGAGCTTGGTGTTTAGGTCTCAACACTCCTGTTGGCTGTGAAACTTTCTGGAAATGTTTCTTACAGTATTCTCTTCTAATTTCTTCATAACTTTTCATTACAGCGGTGTACTTTGAACTTCCCATGATCTTCCTGAAACTTCACAGGCTTAGGGTTTTTGTTCTGTACATCAGGAATTGATTGCAGATTAGTTGGTTCATCAAATGAGAGGATTTTTCATGAGAATTTAAAATTGAGGAGAGCAAAACTGTACATTTGGTGATGGGGGTGGGAAGTGAAGCTGGGAAAGGCTGGTGAAATGTAAATGCAGAATACTAGGTCTCAGTATTTTAAGGGTTTGGAGGCTATGGGAACAAACAGCAGTCTGATCAGAATTCAGCAGACCTATATCCTGCAAAAATAGTAGCATTTATTGCTGCAATGGATATGGTGAAAAGTAAAGGCTATAGATTAAAAAAATAAAAATTGTGCTGTTGCATTGCCTTTTACTATTGGGAAAAAATTTCTATCTCATTCTCATCTTAAGTTTCTTCTCTTTGCCCTTGTTTCTCCTGACCTTACCAAGCAAACGTTGGTGAAATTGATGGGTTTTGTCAGCTTTGTTGATATCATAGGGTTCAGAAGAGAAATGAAAATTTTGCTGTGGAGTTGGGAGGTCAAGGTGAGAGTAAAAGAAAAATTATATTTGTGCATGTATATTCAAGAACTGTGCTGCAAAAGGAAGATGTTCTATTTCTAGTAGATAGTTTTTTAAAACATTAAGCATTCAAAAGATGATAAAGTTACTCCCTACCATAAGAGAAAAGCTTTCCACATGTTATACAAGTTTCAAATTGCGGATTAGAAGTTTGTGACTGAGACCAGCACACACTTGGAGAGCTGGCAGGCTGTGGGTAACAGGCAATGGAATCAGCACAGTTGATTTTCTCAGAACTGAAGGAAGAGGTGGGTTGAGCAAGTTTAGAGAAGGACAGTTTAGCATGGGGCAGGAAGACTGAGCTGAAGAAGAGCAGGAATGGAAAGTCACAGCAATGTGTCTAAATATGAAGGGGGAAACAGCTTCCTTTCTGCTATAGTTGTATTAAAGGATTAGCAGAGTGCATCACTGCATAAACAAGTGAGATTTTAGAAGTGATTTAATAGGTTTATTTCTGTAGATGCTTGGTCCTTCAAAATACAAAACCACAGTTTTTATTTTATTAATTTCATCCCAAGTAAAATTATATGGGAGAGTATAGGGGGGAAAAGTGCCTTTAAAAAAAAAGAGTTCTAATTTAGTATAATTTAGTAAAGCTTTTGAAAACTGTACCATATTTTCCATTAAAAATTATGTGCTTGAAATATGATACATGTAAGATTGAAGTCTTGTTATGCAGCAAAAATTTTGGTTCCACATGTATGTAAAAGCAATAAATGGTGAGAACTGATCTTAGATTTTGAATTATGTATGGGAAATAAACTTACGCATTTCAGCATAGTAGCCAAACACTTACTGTTGTTTTGAGAAGAAAAATTAAGATGTGAATATCAGAACCCTCTTGAGAGACATGGGCTTGGTCCCACAGTAAAGTCAGGAAGCACAAGGTTTGGTAATACATATTTGTTCATTTTCCCTTAAGAGTAGGAAGCAGGATCAAAATAAACAAAATACATCAAAATGATGTAAATTGAGTTTAAAAATAGCCAAGAGATTTTGTCAAATGGGAGAGTACTTAAAGTGCAGGATCCCTCATAACTGAACACTTTGTGTTTACACTTTTTGGTAGAAAGAGCATAACTGTTAGAGCATGCTTAAAATTGATGAAAAAATTGTCTCAAACTTTTATTTATGAGGCTAAATGTCTACTTCACTTAAATCAAGCCAAGAGATCCCACGAGTGCTTGTTATTTGTCTTCCCAGGATGGTCTGTTCTCATTCAGGGTGGTGGGAGTTGGGTCACTGAATGCAGCACAACCAGGATTTCACCTGTGTTCCCTGTCTAATTTAATCATAGTTCTTGCTGCTGCAACATAATTATAAAGTATCTCCTTATGTTATTTATCTGAGAAGACTTTGAAAAGTAAGAAACACTGGTGTAGCCAATTTGTGAAGTATGTCTTTATCCAAGGAGTTAATCCAGTACTTGTAACTTCCACACAGATTTACACAGGAATTCAAGGGAAGAGGTGGGTTTTCCTTGTCTTTTGAAAAATTAGATTGACTGTTTCCTCTGGCACACATTTCCTATTAAATTACTCTTCTATGCATCTCCCTCACATTTAAAAGCTAGGTGCTAAATTAACTGCAAAATGAGTTTCTGTACTTCTGTTAAATAGTGTTTAACAGCTCCACTTGGTTTCAATAAAGGGTATTTTTATATTTCACTTAGCACTAATATAGCCATTTGAAAATTACATGAGTGTTTCTTCAGTTTCTGGGAAAATAAATAAACTTGATTTGTAGTGTTGACTTGCATGTTCTAGTGTGATGTCGAACTGGAGCAACTTCATCATCTTACTCAAAATTAATTTTATACTTGGATATGGTGAGGGAATGATGGGGAAGAATACAAGTTAATAGATTTTTAATCTGTTAATAATATCCCACACCAGATCCACTTATGGCATACTTCATAATTACCACTCAGTCATTATAAACTACCGTAATGTCAGTCAGACAGGAGTGTTGCAGTTGACTTATGTCAGGGGAACTTAAATTGTAAATACAGTTGCTGTCCTTTCAGACTTACAAGGTGCAAATCAGTTTGTTTCGGTCAAGCAAAGTGTTTAGCTTCCTATGAATTGAAAATGTTTTTAATGCAGTCCTGGAAAATGGATATTAAGCTGAAATTTTTACTGAGTCTGTGTGGCGCACAACTTTGTCACCTGCTTTTCAGCTGTCTGTTGTACCCTGGTAAAATTTGCGCGGAGCACTACAGCAGTTGGGGGGTAAAACAGGGAGCAGAGCTGCTCAGAATATTCTTTTAATTCTTAGCAGGGTAGATATGAAATGCTTCCTTGAGTCCACCTTGTCACACCCTCAAGGGCTTTATTGCATCTTCAAAATTACATGTGAAAATCCAAAATTTTGTTGAACCATTACACTTGGATAAATAATGTTTCCTTAAGTGCAAGTGCTTTCATTTGTGGAAAAGTGTAAATAATTTCATGTTTTGGGAACATAGAGCATCCTACCAATTGTCCCGTCTGATCTTTTTGATTTGACACTCTCAGAAGCTTGGTCTGTAGTGTCCTTCCATTTTTATAGTCTCTTGGGTTTTGCTGGTGGTTAATTTTCCTGGCACAAGAGTGAATTACCTGAAGTAACAAATTGCTGTGTGCAGCCTCTCTGCGTGCTTTCACCTTGTGGCTCATACAGTGTAACCTGACTTAGACTTTGAAGAGAGGACCTGTTTACATACTCAGGGCTTTACCTTGACCTTTATTTGCTGTCTCTGTAGGAGGACTTCTTGAAAGCATCTCTATTTCACCATAACCAAAACCTTTGTTGCATTTTAATATTAAAAAAGCTTTTTAGGGATTGTCTTTTCTGTTTGGGAAAGCAGTTTTAATTCTTGGGCCTTTGTATCAATTTCTATAATTTTAAAGTTAAAGGTTGCTATCTATCCCATATTCACATCTTCTGGGAAACAATTTCCCATTCAAGAAATTAACTACTTTCCCCTTTTCCCGACTGAGTGACCTGGCTATGCATATGAATTCTGCAATAGGATTTATCACCCTTAAATTTAGAAGTATCTTCCTTAAAGAGGCAGGTTCCTGTTTTTTAGAAGTTCTGGGTGTATTCAAAAAAGGCTCACCCTGTCCTGTGATTAGTCAGTGAAACTGCTTTATGGGTTTTAAGTGAAGACAGCAAATTCAGTAGCAGTGTGTGTCAAAACCATAAATGAACGCACTGGAGAGCATAGTAGACTTATGGGTGGGAGAAAGCTTGTTTCAAGTACAAGAGCAGTGCGAGGGTTATTGTTTTTTGGAAATATAACACTTCAGCTGTGTAAGAAATGGAACTTCTTTGCCTTTTCTAATAACTACACTATCACTCTGAACAAAACTTCATATGGTTAGCCATGTGTAAATTCCTTAACTTCTCAGAACTTTCAAAAACAGCATTGATTCAACTGTGTCAGTGCATTGAACAATTTTTTCTCCTGCTTTTCCTTGTTGTTGCATGGAACTGAATTTCAGCTAGATTCTGAACTGCTGGTGTGCTCTTGAGGTAACCTTTGTATTGTTAAACTTGTACATTTTGTTAAGGGTGACTTTAGGGTGTTTTTTGTTCCTGTTCCAGTGATTGGTATGCTTGGTGAGTTTTTATTTGTTTAAAGAATCAATGGTGCTTTAAGTCTCCTTTTTTCAGAAAGTGTGGTAAAAATAAGGTGAATTGTGGCAGGCCCAGTTACTAGAGTCTGACTTTTTAAGGACCAAGAGGATAATTTGTATTACTTTTTGCATCTAACTGCTTGTTGTCTTCCGTAATTAAACAGTAGGAAATAGGGCTGTTAATACAAAAGCATTTCAGTGGGGTACTTTCTTACTCTCTGAAGTGTCTTGGTTGACTCAAATCTTAATTAAAATCAAGGGATTTAACATGGTAGTAGCTAGAGACTCTTAACTATATGAGGTTATAAGAAAGCCTGGAAGATAGTAGAAACAGTCTAGATAAGACACTTGCAGTTTGTTATCATTGCAAGAAGCCGTGTCACAGAAATTGTGACAGATGTTGTTAGATCAGCGTGGGCTTTTCAGATTTTCTGGACTGATTTGTGGAGGTCAACTGCTGGCCACGTGGAGCAGCAGATGAGCCTCTCTGAACAAACAATATCTTATTGGGTGGGAGACAGCTTTCCAGGAGTACTTTTTACTAAATGACTTTAAAAATTATCTGTAGCCTGGACTTGTAACTAACTCTCTAAACCACAATGCTGTATGTGAATAAAAGGAATTGTTGATTGTTGTTCTCATCTAGTTTTGCTTCTAATATGTGATTTCCTTTTTTTCCTTCCCTGGCATGTATCACAGAATTAATCTTAAATTCCAAATATTCCAATGAGCAAAATTTCTGATTTTTTAACTATTTCAAAAGAGAATAGAGACTTACCATATGGAGGGTGCCACAGTGTGCAAGTCTTGCCTGATGACCATCTGCAGAATAGTTTACTTAGAAATGAAAGTACAGGAGAAGCTTAGCTTGTTATCTTGATTGTTCCTTTGTAGTCCTGATTTCTGAAATGAAGAAGTTAAATGTTAGTATGAGCACATGGGTCCTAGACAGGATTGACCAACTTGGCAATTCTGTGCCAAGTCCTTTTTTGTTTGTTTTGTGTGGTTTTTTTGGTTTGGTTTGGTTTTTTTTTATCTCCTATAGGTAGTATAAATTTCCTTTCAATAATGATTGAAAATGCCCTTTTTCTTCATTGTCTTCCAAATCTCCTCCTCTAGTGAACAAACTTACTGTTGAATAAGGAGCTGGTTAACTTTTAATACACATAATATTATTCTATCCTGACTTCCTTGTCTGTCCTGGAAAGTCAGAGTTCTGTTTACTGACAACATGCAGAAAAATTCACTCAGCCCCTTCCAGAGTCCTAGCAACAGCTGTGGATTTTGGGGTAACAGGTAATTTGAAAATACATTCTTTGAACTCTGATTGGAGGAGGCCGAGAGGAAACCTGCAACCCTGGTCTACTAAAAAATAGTACTTATTCCTTAGGGTGTCAAAGCTTTTTTTATGTGGAAAACCTGAAGATATTGATGAAGACTTCCTGGATGCTTACGGTGCTCCACAAAGCTCGTCTGAGTAGCCCCATCAGTTTCAGTTGGGCTACTAAAAGCTGGAATTGTGGGAACTTCTCTTATGGATGTATGGAGTTGCTTCTCTTATGGATGTATGGAGAATGTTATACACTACCAGTGTAGCCAAGTATACAGAGGCTACATTTTTTCTTTAAAAAGGAGCTTAAAGTGATTTAAAACAAAACACACCCCCCCCAAACCAAAACAACCAAACTGCACAACAAACAAAAAAATCCAAAATATGTCATTCTCAGAAGTGTCTAACTTAACTGAAAAATCTCACCTGCACATTATCTCATGCCTCAGTAGTTGGATGACATGGTTCCAGAGGAGATGGTAAACTAACTTAGCAGCTCACTGCAGGGAGCTTCTGCTCCCATCTCTAATCCCGTGCCAGAGCTGATGCACATCAGACCCCTCCAGAAGTCATTTAACCTCACTAATATGACCATGTTATTGAGTTAAAGCAGCTTAGGAAGAGCCTGACAAGTTCCAGAGCTGGTGCTGATGGATGGATGTGACTGGAACAGAGAAGGGGAAGGGAGGAGTAAATGGGAAAGGGGGTAGCAGGGAGAGAGACCTCTCTCAATCTCTTTGTCAGCCAACGACTTTGCTGCCTGTCAGGCTCCAGATGGAGACTTCTGAGATCCTGGAAGCACTCCATCCTCTGTTGTAACATCAACTGCACCAAAACTGCATCTCTTAACAATGCTTTACCATGCCTGTGACATCAGCATGGACACTCACGTGCTAGGAGAGATCACAACAGTTGTACACAAGAGCTCTCTCTCATTAAATTTAGGTCAAATAGGACTCCCTGTGCTTGGCTTATGTAAGTGGGGCAGAGTTTATCACACTACCTCCTTTTCACGCTGATGGTGTCTCTGAAAGGAGCAGGCTGTACAACAGTGTTGATTCCTTTAAGTTAAAAGCCCCAAAACCAAACTCAGAGATTTGGTGCCTTGTAGTCCACATGCTCATCTCTCCATGTCAGTGTTAAGCCTTCATTCTGCTCTAGGAAATCCCTCCACCAGAGTACAGCTGAATACAGTGCAGAAAATGTAACCAGACAGCAGAGACTAAATCCTAAACTTTGCACTGGGGAATGCAGCATAATTATGGCATGATCCTTTTCATGTATTCAGTTTGTCAGGGAATTATGTAGAAGTGTAGAGATGTCACCAAGTTCTAAGGAGATGTGTAGTACTTTTTTCCATAATATCATTGTCCTGTAAGTGCTTGAAAGGGCTGTGTATGAACTGCTTTAAGAGGCTGTAAGACAAAAACTCCTCGGTTGTTTCTCTGACTTCTGCATCTTCCTGGGGTAGCTCTTTCAGGAAAAAGTAGAAATATTTAATTAGAGAGACTTAAAAAAAGGAATGGAAAATGTTCGCAAATGTTGAGAGGGTTTATTTTATACTGGCAGGGAAACTATGAATTTTAAACTTGGCTATTGCTGTAGTTGAGAGAGTTTTTGTGGATTTAGGGTCTGGTTTCTGCTGATGAATCAAGGATTATGTTAGGTTCTCTGGCTTTGTACTGAAGGTCTTGGGTAAACAGTTGTGTTAAGAAAGGAGAATTATCTTTCTTTTCCTTCCAGGAGGAAGGCCTGTAAACATAAGAGATAAATCTATTGTAGGAAGACATCATTGTAGTGTGGTTTTGTCTCCAGTTATGTACCATTGAGGTAGCTCTTATGAATTCTTTCCCTTTCCATGTTTTAATTGAGCCTTCCCCAGAAAGATCAAGTCTCTTAACTCAATATTCCATGCTTAGATTTGCATTGATGACCTTACCATCTGAAAGCATCCAATTTAGAGACAAATCTGTACAATCATGCAGTTTCAATGTTTTAAAACTTCTGCTCAGGAAGAACTTCCAAGTCAAATTGCTTGCTACTTTTTGTCCTTTAATATTGTGGCTACCGTCTGTAATGATGGGGCATTTGTAAACAGTAGAAGTAGTCTGTGGAGAATTTAACAATTATGAAGTGCAACAATCAAATTAAGTATTTTAATCAGGTACAAGCTCTTTACTATTTATCATGGAAATGACCAGAGGCAAGTTGTGATTAAAGTGGATCATAATTTGCAGTAATTCTTTCGGTGCTGGATGTTAAGTTTTTGTCTTCAGGATTTCCCATCATCATGCTTAATTCAGGGTTATTTCATTGAGGCATCCACTGACTACTTTGAACCTAATTTATCTTCTATGGTCTTTATGGTATTTAGGGTATTTGAAGAATAGCAGTTATCTTGAACTCCACATGTGTGATGTAAATCTTCATAGAATATTAGATTGAAGCTGGTTTAAAAATCATGCCATAGGTTGTTCAACTACTAAAGCCAAAAGCTCCAGTGTTTATGCAGTTATGGTGGCACAGTTTATTTTATTCCTAGAACTAGAATGAGCTATTGTGATATGATTTTGTTGTGGTATAAAGTTGTCTAGTTTTCACTGTGCTGGGATAGTTAAAGGCAAGGCTTTGAAAAGTTAAGAACCCTATCTGACAAACAAATTTTCCTCAATCACTTGGTGATTCCCATGGTACCTTTCATAACATTCCTGGGACAAATGTGTAATTTGTTAAGCAGGGATTGAGCACATGAAGACAGGTTGTGCTGATATAACAGAACTGGCTTTCCTGTTACCTTATTTTTTGCTATGGTTGCACATAACTTTCATCTCTTGAAGATGACTAGAGTAATAAGTTGATAAAATAATTGTGTTTCCCCTTGTAAGTATGAAAAAAGGATATATGCTTAGAAGAAGGTACTTCCTTTGGTTTTACTTTAAATGTTTTAATAGTAACAAAACAGATTAGTGGGCAGGTTTTTCATTTGAGGAAACACGACAAATTGAGAGAGCTCAGGTTGCTAATGAGATGGACTGGTGATGCATGGTAGGGGAGAAATTCCCTGTTACTCTGGTGTCTAACTGAAAGTGGTTCATGCAGGAATTTATTTGGTGTCCTAGGGAAAGTAATAAGTGATTTAATTATTTTGTATGAATTCCAGTTACTGGCTTTTATCTTAGGCCTGTTTGAACCATGGTTAGAAGTATTCAGGTGCTATCTGCTGGTTTTTGAAACTTCTGGGCAAATTTGCTTCTTGATACTTCAATTTTTCTTATTTTTTATATTAATCATCAGCTAACTACACTGTATTAGCTGTGCCTTGCTTGTGGACCTTTGTAACTTGGAGTATAGTTGAGTTTGCAGTGAAGGAAAATGAAGAGTAGGCTCAGTTCCTGTGTTAGTCTGGCTATCAGCTTGGGGCTAGCGACAAAAAAAGCTGCCCTCCCTGTGTCGGTTCCTTAAATTAGGCTTTTTGGATTTTATCCTCAGCGTGTCACTGTTATTGCTTTGTTGCTATGATACAATACTTACTCATGCAATCCGCTGTAGAATATTAGAAGATCTGAGCTGAAATGTTATGTAACTTACAAATGTTTTTACAGCTGATGTTCATTATTTTGCAGAGTGTAACAATTCGTGCCTTTGTAGTTATCTGAGCAAAATAAGCATCTTGCAAGGTTTTTTATTCAAAAGAAAAATGGTTAGAACTGCAGAATTGACATTCAAAAGTGTGAATTGTTCTTCGTGAGGGAGTAGTAATTGCTGGCTTGTTCAAAAGCTCCCTGAAGTTGTTATGCTCAGCTAATAGGATCATAACTATCAGGTGGGGAAAGGGAACACAATACAGTATTCTGGTGCCTGAATTTCCAGGGCAGAGCGAGCAGTATGGATTACACTGGAGGCGTGTCAGTCCGTTTCAGCATTTACTTTTTGCTTAAGGAAACGAACAATTCTATCAGATAACTACTGAATACTAAACCTGCTGTTGACTGTTGTTGTTCCAGCCACTAAATGAAAGATGTTTTGGTGTGAAACTTGAGAAATGGGCATTATCAGAGTGAACTGTTGAAGGTATAAACTTAAGGAAGTTTGTTTCATTAGAATAATTCTAAAACATTAAAGAGAAGCGTGAGATTTTTCATTATTTGTTCAGGTTTTAAAGTGAGACTTAGGATTTTCAGTACTCAGTTGCCTGTTTCTTGTCTGTATAATTTTTTTGGTGATGAAACAGCAGTACTCATAGCAATAATTCAGTGAATGAATGATGCTAAGGGATGTAGTCAGGCTATAGACAAGTCATGAAAATTCTTCGGGGGAGAGCATTCTTTGTTTGGAGATAAAATTGGGAATACAGTTTTTTCACCAGAGTTAGTGAAATGCCAACTGGCTGATAGATGAGGTGATGCTGTGTTGGTGCAGTGGCTTTGAACCCCTGCAAAGAGTTTAGAACAAAAGGCACATTAAACCAAATTTTCAGTTAAAGCCATACCTGTTTTTGTTGTGATTGTGCAACTTTGGAACAGTTACAACATACTAAGGATGTGTTAAATTTTTGAAGAGTGTAGTGCTTGATAATCCATCTCTTTTAATGTGAAATGCTAATGGAGGAATTTTGCTTATCAGATTGCAGAGGTACTGAATGCTAAAATGAAAATGTTAAGTCACAGCCAAACACAATGTCTTAGTAGGCAAAAAAAATCTGGAAAACTCTTATATGACTAAGATTGTAATAAATTATTTAGACCAAAGCATTAAAATTCAGGATTAATCCTTTCGAAATATTGGAATTCTTTCTTCAGAGAAACATTGATCACATGATGTCAAAAGTATGTGAAGCATTTTGCATTGGGGTAAAAAGACAAGGTTCCTTCAAAGCAGATTTTACAGCTTTTAAGCAGGTTACATAATAAAGGATTAGGGAACAGAATGAGACAAATCGGATGAATGAAAGGTTAGTATGATGCACTGCTTCTGGATATGACTTTTGGTGAGGGAGAGATGGGACTTGTTAATGTCTATGTATTTCAAATAAAGTTAATTCAGGAACTCATTGTTGGTAAATATATTTACTGCCATATCTTTGTCCATTATTTCTTCCATGTACCAAAAGCTGAGAATGGTGGATGTTTCATTCTAACATACAGATATTTTCAGTTTTGACAGAATTGCTTGTTAGTTTGCTGACTATTAAGCACACCATTCCCCATAAAAAATCAAGTCATAGCTATGCAAATTCTTGTCAACAAAATAGATTTAGAAATCCTGTGTTTGCGTCTACAGACTTAAGTGTTTGGGGTTTGTTTTCTTTTGTAGATGCCACCTTCAATGAACAGCAAGATCTTTTTTGTCAGAAGTTGCAACAGTGTTGTGTGCTCTTTGACTTCATGGACTCTGTTTCAGACCTGAAAAGCAAAGAAATCAAGAGAGCAACACTGAATGAACTGGTTGAATATGTTTCAACAAATCGTGGAGTGATTGTTGAATCAGCTTATGCTGACATAGTGAAAATGGTAAGTAGAATGCTGTTACAGTTTGAATTTTAATAAAATATCTTAATCAGTTTATGACTCTAATGGCATTTAATTCAGAATTGTGGTTGGTTTTTCTGCTTATACAATCTAATATAATTTGTTAATGATAACTTGGCTTAGAAAGGCTTGTAAAAACAAACAACTTGCCAGTTTTAATTATTAGCTGAAACATGATGCATTCAGGTTAATTAAAATGAAAGATGTGGTACACTGCAGATCCTTGCAGTCTGAGTAAGCTTTAAGGATGTTCTCTTTCAGAAAATGGCAATATTTCAGTGCTGCCTGTCTTCACTTACTAGTGGCAATGGAGAGTTAGGCTGGAGTTTTCTGGTAGTGATTTCTGCAGGTACTGGTGGCAGCAGAAAGGTTTATCAGTATAAGAAAGCAACTCTACTTTGTAAATACTTTATATGACTGTTTGTTATTATTTTGGCCCTGGAGAGCTGTGCTACAGTAGTCTAAGTGGTTTGCTGAAGTTATAAACCATAGGATGACTTGTCCCATGCAATTTCTACTAATGGCTTATTGAATAATGAACAAAATATTTGTGGTGGTTACCTGCTGACTTTCCCCAGTGTTTATGTGCATTTTAAAATGCTGCTTAAGTAATGTTTTTGATCATGCCTATTCCATGTACAGGGAATGCAACTGAAGGACACTTGAGAATAATCTGAAATTATTTTTTTTTCCTAGAAATGTGAAATGTAAGAAGAATGGCTTTAGTGCCCATGCATTTATGTTAATGGTTCTCTAAACTTTGGTGAAGTTTACATAGATAAAATGCTGACTTTAAAAGAGCTCTCGGGAACATAAGCAGAGCAGTTCAAATGCACAGCCTACAGCTTGTGTAGTTCTCTGTACAATACAAGCTAGTTTTTTCTTTAGGTTTGTTTTGTTTGGTGGTTTGTTTGTTGTTTGGTTGGGGTTTTCTTCTGAGCAGCTGATAGGGAAGATCAGATCTTTAATGTAAATAAGCGTGGAAGTTTTGCCATTATACTGAAGGGCTAGGATTATTGGAACCCTTTTAATCATTTTGGCTGTTTCAGCAGATGCTTATTAAGTTTTATGAAAAAATCTGGGACACTGGGGGGTTTTGTATAGTTTTGTTTTTTAAAGGACCTGGTTTTCTGTGCTAAATGTTTTTTACATAAGAAAATAAAGGACAAAGTATGTTCACCTCTTCTTAGGCTTCTTTTTTTTTTCTTGCTGCTGGTGGCAGCAAGCCTGAATCCTTGCAGTATTTTCTTATTCTGTGTGCCCTCTGTAGCCCCTTGTTAGAAGAAAGAATATACTAACTAGCCCATAGTACTTGTTGAAGGGAGGTTTTCTTTTATATTGGAGTTGTTTTCCTTTCTTGGAGATAAGGTGGTGTTGAGCTGTTCTTTTGAGGTTTTTGTTGTTGTGCAAATGATTGGATTCTGTGGATGCTTGTTTTTCCTCCCATAACAAATTTCCATCTCCTTTTCTCCCCTAAAATGACAGAAAGTGAAGAAGCTCAGTGCGAGCTTTAAATGCTCAGTGAGAGCTTTTTGAGAGCTTGAGACAAAAGATCCCTCCAAGCTTGAAGAGTATTTCTAATCTCCCTGGCAACTGGCAGCAGAAAAGGCCTTTGCTGTGAATTAGGATGAAGTACCAGCTTTCAGAAAAAAATCTGCATGGGTCTGTCTCTCCCTCCACATAACACCTGTGTCAGGCTCAAGGCTTGTGTTGGTAGCAAAACTTGTATGAGATTGAAGAGTTACTGTTTCACTTTTGTTTTGTTTGGGTTTTTAAGTTTTTAGGCTGTTCAGTGTTCCTGCATTAAAATGAAAAAAAAAATTTGAATTTTACTGCAGATTTTGAAGGATGGTGGTTTTGGGATAAAAAAACCAGAAGTGGCCTTAATGAAATCCAGCTATCATCGGACTGATAGTAGAGGATAGGCAGACTAAAAAATTCCCTGAAAAAAACCAGAGTGGCATCAGTGGCAGAAGCAGAGACAATCTCTTTCCAAAGCCCCTTGTCTTTCCCTAGGCCTGGGACACCTTTCCACCAGCTTGCAGAGGAAACAGCCTCAGGTTTCAAACAGGTTTCCTTGGAGTCGCCTGAGCTGTGGGGAGGCTAAGTCAACAATGCCTTAGAGATAGCAGGAGGGGAAATTAAACATTGTTTCTGACCAGTGCATAGGCAAGGTCTATGCAGGTGAGGAGCTCTGTGGCATTCCTTTCCTTCACTGGTCTCTGTTGCCAGGATAGTTGCTGGGCCAGTACCACGCAGGCTCCTGTGGCTGTCTGCTCTGCTGGGATCCTGAGGTAGGGAGCTTGAAATTATACCAGTGTCATTTCAAGCCACTGAGGATGGAACAACATCAATAAAAAACAGTTTCTGTTTAAACGGATGTGCAAGACACGCTGTAGATGATCTTTTTGGTGCCCTGAGCAACCTGATTTTCCTTCAGCTGAGGAGGAATTTTGCTTACAAATAATTTTGAAGGTGTAACACAGCAGTCAGTGCACCTCTGTTCTAGGTCATCTAAAACTAGTATCTTCTCTCTTTGGAAGTTCTCAGTTAAAAGCACTCTGAAGCTAACAGGAAGTTAGGGTTTGGCATTGTGAATATTTTAAGTTTTAAAACTTCCTGGGAAGTGACAAAGTTCTACTTTTTGTCAGTTTGGGGAGCATAACAGAAATGTCTCTTCATGTTACTCTTCATCTCCTTGTGCCTATCAACCTCTCCTTGTTCCCCAGCAGCATATAAAAATTCAGTGTAATGAGATTGTCCTAACAGGCTGTCTGAGTTGTGAATTCAGAATTTAAAAGAAACCAGGTATCCTCAATCTGCACACTCAGAAATTGGCAATGAGCTTAATATCTTTCAAATGCTTAGATCAAGTGTACGGACAATAAGGGACTTTTTTTCTGTTTTGTTTTAATAAAATATAATTGCTGTATCTCAGTACATTAACTGGCACATTTTTGGAAAACTTTGAGATTTAATTTAGAAAGCTGATGATGGATTTGTCTGGAAATATATCCAGCTTTAAAAACCTTTTATGATTTGTGTGTCTGAAATCACAGTTTTGAAATAAGACACCACTTAGAGAAAGAATGTTTTAAATGATAGAAGAGAATATAGAGAAAAATTTGCAAAAATATTGCAAACATAATAAAGTAAATTAACTTTTTTGGGGGGAGACAGGCTAGTACATAAAAAGGGTGCAAGGTTTATTTTCAGTTTCATATATTTTCAGGAGAGTAATAATGCTAGTGGAAGTAGTGAGTACTCTGAAAATCATGCAATTGGTTTTCCAGAGGCCTGGCTGAGAGGCTTGCTAATTGTTTCTGCTATAGAAGTGTGTTTAGTACTTATTACCTGTGTTTTGGACATGAAACTTACTTACTACTCTGAGGTTCTGTGCTAAAGCTCAGTTCAGCAAGATGCATCTAAAAGGAAAAAGAAGCGCTTTCAAGAGATGTTACCAGAACACTTGCAGGCAGAGGTAGAACATTCTTTGTAGGAGACTGATTCATGTGCTGGAGGGTTTTATTGAAACTTACTTACTCTAGTAAGAGTAGACAAAGCAAATAAGAGAACCAGGATTGTAGTGCTGGGTTTTGAGCTTGATTAAAATTAATGTTCTCTGACTCCTATTTCCCCCTCCTCTTCCCCCCCAGCCTTTTGTTCTTGAGCTTTGGAATCCCAAGTCCCTTGTGTTTACAATGTTAAAGGACAACTGTACTGTTTCTCGTGGGGTTTTTTGTTTGCTTGTTTGGGTGGCTTTGTTTGGTTTGGGTTTTTGTTTGGTTTTTGTTGTTTTTCCTGTGCATTAAGCTCGGAGACAGCTGTAGTGCCCATCCGTACAGAACATCATTGCCCTTCCAGTCCGGGACAGCAGCGCCGCAGCTTTGCCGTGTCCCAGCAGGACACAGTGACAGGACACAGAACGAAGGGCATAGGAGGAAATGAAAAGTCATTTTATGCAACAGCTGTGTATCTTGTTTAATGAGGCAGCTGATTCTTCTGTGCAGAGCCAGCTGGGTGACTTGAGGATCTTTCTAAAGTCTTTTTGCAAGATTCTTCAAACACCTTGGAGACTCCATGGAATATGTGCAGGAGGATTTCCTGCAAACTGTCAAACAGCTTCTTTTGTATTTAGTAGGCTCGGATGATAAGCAGCTACTTGAAACAGATTTGATCAAAAAGACTGAAAGAGTGTGAAAGGTGATTGTATCGGGTTAAACTTGTTCCTGAAAGAATGGTAGAAAATGCAGAAACGAAATGAACTTCATGTTCTCTTTTGTTCGTCTTCGAGATTTAAATCCAGTACCTTATATCTAGTGCAAGAGATGACATTTTTCCTTTGACATCTGAATGGTCTTCTATCCAGACTTTAATATACTTCAAAAATCCCTGAAGAAACCTTTTTTAAACTTGTCCTTTTGAAATTGATTTGATGTGACTGTATCGTACTAAAAGTAACATAGAGTAACTTTAAGAAAAAATAGCTACTATGTGAAATGGAAAAGCTAGAATGGTTACCTGTTTCTAACTTTCCAAAACCTTGAAACATCTTGAAATTTTCAAAGGTGAAAAAGTGAAAAATGTAAACAGAAATATCTCGAAATCAAGTAAAGTGAAGAACTTTAGAATAAGATAAGTTTTTGGGATTGTCTGCCTTATATGTGGAGAGGGCTCTCTTTAAATCATAATTGGTTAGTTATATTTTATTTGTGATCTTATACAAAAACAGCTCTTAGTGTCACATAATTAAAAATTATTTTTCATAGGGAAGCTGAATTTTTTTTAACTTCCATAGTTTCAGGGAAAATTCCTGAATATGACCATGTCTAACTACAGGCTTGTAAAGCAGTGGAGACGAAAGTTACTTTCTTATTTTCACTGACCTGTTTCAGACTTCTGGCTGTTTATATTTTGCAGTTTTGAAACAATGAAGTGGTGATTTATTGTGTTAATTTTTTTAGATGGTTTTGTTTCATTTGATTATAGGATAAATGCAGTACCTTGCTGCGTGTGATCTGTGGCAGCAAAAACAGTGATACAATTAATTTTTTTTTTTGGTTGCAGATTAGTTCTAATATTTTCAGAACACTTCCACCTAGTGATAACCCAGATTTTGATCCAGAAGAAGATGAACCAACTCTTGAAGCCTCATGGCCCCACATACAGGTATGTGATTCCTTTACTTTCAAGCTTTCTTGTAAGGCAAGAAATGTGGATACTTCTGTCATTTTGTGCCTTTGTTAAGAATATAAAAATTGCTTTTATAATACAATTGAGTTTTTATAGTTGAGAGGGAAAAATAGTGGTGCTTTTTTTAGCATGTATAAATATGGCTGAATGTAACTCCTCTACATGGCTTAAATACTATTTTTTAAACAGAGGGATTGTACTGTTAAATTGTGGTGTATGTATGTCTTAAAATTGTGGATATTTTAGGTAATTATGTTCTTTACCTAAGAGGTTTGTTTTCTGCAACTGAGCGACTTTTTAGTGTGGTTTCAATAAAATATAAGTTAATATTAACAGTTCAGTTTCTCGTGATAGTGACAAAAAATGGAGTAATAGCCTTTATTTTTTCTTTGAGCAAATAGAAATCCCCTCCTTCTTCCCACCCTTTTCCCTCTGTCCATGCAAAAACTTTACAATGTCAGCGTTGTTTAGTAACAGTTGCATGGTTATTCCATTGTTGCACTTCTGTGGCGATCTCGTGATTTTTATAGCACTGCTGGATCAATCACGTGATTGACTTGAAATGCTGCTGAATTTTATTTTATTTTCTGTTAACTCTTAGAAGTTGTAATTGTCCAAGCACATGTCTCGGGTAGCTCATTGCTCATTTATGAAAGTAGTGTCTGTTAAAGCAAAGGGAAGTAGCAACTCCTAGCAGTGGGTAGAAGGTTAAGCTGCTGCACATCTGCATACCATTTGCTCTCTCCTCTCAAGAGCTAAAATGCTACTCTGCCCCTATAATATTACAGTTCTGCATCAACAAATGCTCTTATTTAAAAACTGGGCTTCTAATAGTGACTATAAAAATTATGTCTTCAGCATAGTATTTGAGATTTAAACCAAACCAGAATTAAGTTATCACAAAAATTAGCTCTGCGGGTTAAAGGCTGTGATAATTATTTTTTTATATATGGCCGATTCTAATTCATAGCAGAAATGGCTGTAACTGAGCTAGATAAGAGGCTTGATTTTGTTGGGTGGGAGGGTTTTGCGGCTAAGCAAATGTCTCTTGTAGTCAGTAGCAGCACCATCTGACTTCTAAATACCTGTGTCTCAGGTAAAATTTGTAAATGCTAGCTCAGTTCACTTTAGGTCATAATTAAACTCTAGTCCTGTTCATAGAAAAAGACCTGTGGATTTTGTGATCAGTTCACTTGTGCCTTAGGCTTGCCTGAGAGGAATTGAAAGAGGTTTGTAGCCTGTGGTATTATTCAAAATTTTATTTTCAGGTTTTTTCCTTGCTTTTTTCTAAGGGAGTTTTTGTCAGGCTGTCTGGTCACTGATTGTGGATTTCCCTCTCCTGGGTCTGTCATTCGCCCTGTCTTGGGAATAGATCACTCCTTGCGACACAATAGAAACAGTTTGTGTTTTCCACTCTGTCCTTTTATAGTTCATGTGCTACTGGTCCATAGAAGACTGAGTTGGATAACTTGCTAATTGCCCTTCAGGAGCACAGAGCTGCTGGAAATGTCAGATTTTGTGTGTGGAAGAAAGGCTGTACACAACCATTCTCCTCCCCAGGAAAATACACTATTACTTTTGTCAGAGTCTGAAGGACTGCTTAAGGAGGGAAGGTGTGGATGCTTTGCTGACTGTGATTTGTGACTGATGAATTACAAACAAATTCCAAATTCTATCCTGATCTGGCAGTCAGGTAGCCAGTTTTTCTGGGAGAGGAAAGAAAAAAAATCTGAATCTCTTCTCTGCTGGAATCTGTTGACATAATAGCTTAGTAAGTTACCAGTGTGTGTAGCCACAACAAAAGACTCCGGACCTTCAGTAAAATGAGTGGCACTTGAAAGATGTTGCTTTAAAGCAGTGCTCAAGATGGTGTGTACAGCCAAACTAGGTTGAACAGGTCAGCATTTAAAGCCACCGTGTATTTTGAAGCTTAGGGAGTTGCAGAGTTGGTAGAATTGGTAGTTTAAAGCAATAATATTTTAGTAGTCCCTGCAAGATTGAATCACTACAGCATTAGGAGTTGTATTTCATAGCTCTTTGACCCAAGCAGACCAGTTTTGAGAACAAAAACTACTAAATCCAACATCTCTCCCCTGATTTGTATTTCCAATAGTAATGCTTCTGTTAAACTCAAGTAAGTTGAGCATGCCTTTCTCTTTAGGTAGGATCTGCTGTGGCCAGAATCTATTCTGGTGCCCTAGTTTGATAGTTGTTTTGCTTTTAAGTTTGCAAACATTAGCATACAGGAGCAGCGAGAGGCTCACTTACCCAGAAATGGCCACTGCAACTTGCTTCCTGAAATGCCCTGGATAGAGGGGCTTTCATGTACTTCCCGAGGCTCACAAGGATTTCCAAAGTTATTTGATACCCAGTTGATATCCTGAATTTAATCTTGGACAGCTTGTAACAAGATGTTGAAGCACTATGCTTTTCACTTAGTTCTTCTGCTTGATGTTTATTGCAGACACTGTATCTGCTTTTGGAAAGAAGCCATAATTATCCTTCCTCCCCTCATCTTTAGGGTAAACAAAATATACCAATCTAGTGTTCACTCTTAAAAAGTGCTCCATCCCATGACAATTCTAGTGGCTCTTTCCCTGTCTCCTTTCAGGTTTTAATAAATTCCCTCAGGCACGTGTGGGACTGTGCATCTCTGTCTGTGCTGTCAGTATCTTCCTGGAATTATCCTAGGATTTCATCTGTCACTTCCATAGCGTCATTTTGAGGATGGATCTTAGTCACCCTATGGTTAACCCTTTCCCACCTTAAGGGCTTGCAAATGCTTAGCAGAGCTTTTTTCTGGAACTCCAACTGTGACTTTGCAATCCTTGAGTTTCATCCTGTATTTATTCTTCTAGGGCTTCAGGGTCAACTTGTCCTTTCTTGTTGATAACATGACATACTTCTTTTTTTTTTCCTATTTTCCCCCCTGGTGGTAGCTTCCAATATTGTTGCATTGTCTAAGCAGTTATCACACATGACTGTTCTTTGTTGTTGTCACTGACAGAAATATTTCATATAGGAACTTATTACAGAAATCTTGAATTAAATTAAATTCCAAAATTAATCCCTATGAAGCTGTGCTATATAACCTCCCTCTGGCCGTATGTTGCCCATTTCTATATGAATTTATCTAGTTGTTTGAAAAAGATCAGTAGAATCAGAATGTTTTAGGTTGGAAGAGACCTTTAAAAATCACCTTAGTCCAAGCCCCCTGTAATGAGAAGAGGCACCTTACATGAGATCAGGTTGCTCAAAGCACCTGCTCAGCTTGGTGTCATCTGCAAACTTGCTGAGGGTGCTCTCAGTTCCACTGTCTGTGTCATTGATGAAGATATTAAACAGTCATGGTTGAGCTCTTTCTAAGACAGAGGATGGAGTATGGTAGCATTTAAAATTCTATTATTGGATTGTCTGTTAGGATGCCAAAGAAGACGGTGCCAGACTCTCCTCAGTGGTTCCCAGTGACAGGACAAGGAGCAATGGCCATACACTGAAACACAAGATGAAGAAGAACTTCTTTACATTGAGGGTGGCAGAGCACTGGACAGGCTGCCCAGGAAGGTCATGGAGTCTCTCTCTGGACACATTCAAACCCTTCCTGTTCCTCTGTCACCTGCTCTAGGTGACCCTGCCTTGCCAAGGGGCTTGGACTAGATGATTTCCAGAGATCCCTCCCAACCTTAACAATTCTGTTATTCTATGTAAACTGCTGATGTAAAAAGCTCTTCTTACAGTCTTTCAGAGGGGGAGAAAGTGAAGGGTAACTTGTGTTTCTGAGCTTCTGCTTTGCAGATATAGCACACCCTCCTTGAGGCTATGCATAAGTAACTGTCAGCTCAAATGTTCTACATAGAAGTGCTTACTGTCATGCATTTCTCTCAAGTGAGATTCCTAATTATAATTATGAATTGCTCAGGTGTTGGCTCTCAGTTTAGTTAAGTATTCAGAGTGGTAATAGTTGAAATTCGTGCCTGTGAGTATGAGCACAGCTCTGCCTGGGTTTTATTTGGAAACCCAGTCAGTGATGGCATTGTGTACCTAAATTGCATTTTAGTATTATTACTAATCAGTTGTTTAATTATATGGAGTTATGAAATAGGCGTTGAGAACATGAACAGCTCTGAATGTAATCTAAACATAAGACATCTTTCCTCTCAGTTCTGTCTTAGTGAAGAGACACATTCTGTGTATTTTATTAATCTGCCATTGTTATGGAAGTACAGTATTTTGTCTTGGACTTTTGATGATCCCCAAAATATGGGACTTGTGCTCTGGCCTCTTCATGTCACTCTTTGCTATCCCAGGCCCTTGGTAGCTCTGTCTCCTGTCAGGTTTATCTGTGGGTGTTGTGGAATTGTAGTAAATGGGAACTTGAACTAAGTAGAAATAATATGCTACAAGCCATAATGGATATTATAATTGAGTTTCCAGGATATAGGAGCCTAATTTTAATCCAAACTCTTTCAGTTTCTGTGAATTCATTCAGCTGCTTTAATATGACTTTTCATTTTCAGAGTTTTCAGTGAAAACTTAATTTCAGGAACACTTAGTAGATTTTTCTTCATCTCTTTAAGGAATTATGTAATGTTAGAGCACTTAGTTTTACTCAGTGCTGCTAAATGTTTGGTAACTTATTTCTCCATAATAAATTCTTAACATGGCAGTAATGTAACATTTAGAACTTGGTTTTTGTCCACTGGTGATATTTTCAGTAGATTATTTATTAAGCTTTGACTCTTCTGGGAATTAAACTGTTGTGTGTACTTAATGTAATTCTTTCAGTAAATTCCAGTAGAGGCTGTGGTTAAGCAGTGATGTGTTAGGCTTTGATTCCCTTTTGTAGTTTTTAAGCATGTGAATAGTCCCACTGGTTTTGGTGGCGGTGACAGGGCTGAGATCTGTGTTATGGTGTACTTACTAACTTCAGAATTTTCATTTCCATGTTTGTAGTTGGTGTATGAGTTTTTCCTGAGGTTTTTGGAGAGCCCGGATTTTCAGCCCAGCATTGCAAAGCGTTACATTGACCAGAGATTTGTACAGCAGGTAAGAGGAGAGTTTTAAAGTTGAAAGTGGGTTTTAAAGATCACCTCTCAAGTTTAATTTATCAGATGGACTCTTAAAGCTTTCATGTTGACACAGGGTAAATTTCAGTTGTTCCAGCAGTGGTTTCTGCCAAATACTGAATAAACAGCACATCCTACCACAGGGGCTATATGTAATTAGTAACTTCAGGAACACTTTCTTTTCATTTGCTTTGCAATGCAAGATAGTTGGAATTTGTGAAGACAAGTTGTGTTTTTCATGATTTGTAACTTAATTCCAGTCAAATCAACAATGTGCTAATTATATTTTTGTAGTCCTTTTATGTTTGTTTTTTTTCACAGTTTTATCATGGGAAAACTTACAGCAAACTTTTTTCTTGTAAAAAGTTCATTTACTTATTGTACATGAAATGTGTTTCAACACCTTCTTACTTGTGTCTAGATAGTGTAATTCTCTTTACTCTTGTATATTAAACATGGAAGGAAAATAATAGTAAGAAATTACTTAGGAAAGTCATGCTTAACCATGCAAAGCATCTATGAGCAAGAAAACTGAGTGAGATTTCGTATTAAATATAACTTCTCAGAGAATTATGGTGTGAAAAGCCATAACAGTTTTTTGTTCAAGGTGAATTCAGTGGGGGTTTTTTTCCCCATGTTGAAATATTTGTTTTCCAGATTTTGTTTGTCAAAATACTTGTTTGCTCAGTATCTGAAGAGTGAGTGCTGGCACACACTCTTCAGATTACGGCAATGGAAAGTAAAACCACAAGATGGGTGCTTTCCCTCCCTTACCTTCAGTGACTGCATTTTATTTCCATTTATTTGGTTCTACTGTTCTTGATGATAAGTGTTTCCTTCTTCTCAGTTTTATTCAACTTACCCACAAAATTTAAGCCTGAAGCTGCTGGCTGTGGGTATCCAGTTTACAAATTGACCTGTGGTCCTTAAGAGCAACATTGCAGAGTTTGTTCCTGACATTTCACTTGATGTTTCTCTAGAGTACAAGATAAAGACAATGCAACCAGCAGCTAGCTATATATGGGAAAAAACGTGGAGTAGTGACCCTGAGAAATTCCTGCTAAATATAAAATTGAAATGAGCCCGAACCAAGTTCCTAAACAGCTGATTCCAGTCCCTTGTGCTGCTTGGTGTAGACATACCTAAGCTCAGACCTGAGCAGGAGACTTTGGGGACTGCTGTTACTACCTTGCTCAAGGCAGCTAATATTTCTGAATATGCTGTTGCTTGGACATGCAGGGTTAAAAAAATAACAAAAATTATGGTCTATAATGGGAATAGTTTTTTATGTCTTTGAGCATGGTCTTTTCTGTATCCTTGGAAAATTTTCTAAAAAAAAAAAAAGTGTGTAGAAAGTTTTGTTAGCTTATTGCAGTATTTAGTCTGTATTAGTAGGGAATTGGTTAATAATTACATATCTTGTGCATATTCTTTGACCCACTCCTTAACTGTAAAATTTCTCATACAGGAATGCTTTTGCTTAGCCATCAAAACACAAGTACCTTTTTGGGATAAGCAGTAAAGGATTTTAATTAAGAAATTGTAAATATAGGATATGGATTTGATACATTCTGATTTCTTAAAGAACAAGTGTAAACCTCTTACCTACAGTTTGGTAATCTCATTTTTGCAATTTAATTTTTATTTTGATAGTATAATAGTTACGGAAATGACTTTGGTGTCTGTTGTACACAGGAAAGGAATGAAGTTGATGAGTTTACTAAAAAAAGATCATGTTTATTAAAAATGCAATTTTGAAAATCTACTATTGACATCTAGACAAAATGTGCAGTTAAACTGATTCTATTTTTTTCCTAATGTAAACTTGTAAATTAAAGATAAAATTCAAATCAGGTAGTAACAAAACAAAAATCTTAAGTCTTTCAAAAATAATGAATTTCAATTTAATTTTTAAAGTTGTTGGAGCTCTTTGACAGTGAAGACCCACGAGAGCGTGATTTCCTAAAGACAGTTCTTCATAGAATTTATGGAAAGTTCCTTGGTTTAAGAGCATTCATCAGGAAACAGATAAACAACATTTTCCTCAGGTATGCTCTGTGTACGTGTGACTAGCTTGAGGAATATTTTATCTTGCCTTCATGGTCTGGGTCTGCAGTGATTTGTTCTTGAAATAAAAGACCTGGGTTTGGTCTGTGATCTGGCTTTCAAATATTTGAAGCTTAGTAAAGGTTATATCTTTGGAATCTCTGATCCTCTGTGTCAATTTTTGATGGTTGTTTTTTTTGGTAACAGGTTTATATATGAAACAGAGCACTTCAATGGTGTTGCTGAACTTCTTGAGATATTAGGAAGGTAAGTTTGATCTCACACAGAAAAAGCATAAAATATTATTGTGAATGTTTGCTTCAGCTTTTCTGCTTTGGGAATGGAGGGGTGGAAGAGAATTATTGCAGTAACGAGTGATGAAGTGCAGTCACTGATAATCTAATACTGTCTGGGTTACCACATGAATATCAAATTAGGACACAGAGAATAAATTATTCTTTTTTCAGTGCAAGTTTTAAAGATGACTGGCAAAAAATGTTTCTCAAGGGTCCTTGTTTGTCAGACCTATCTACTCTTGCTTATCTTCTACCTGATAGATGACTTGTTCTTTGATTCAGAAAATGGATGTTAACTTTTGCCCTCATGCTGAATGAAATGCTTTAATCTTCAGCAGGCTGGTTTTCCTTCAGTTCTGTTCAGGAAAGCCTTGTAAGTGCTAGGGTTTTTTAGTTACCTTTTTTTTGGATGTTATTTCACTAACTTCAATTTAACTTTGAAGTTCTTCTTTTCTGGTTTTCTTACTGCCTTTCCAAAACTGTCACACATTTCACAGTAGAAAATTGTATAAGTATTACTGGTCTAACTGAAAATACAAATATGGTGAAGCTATTGTGGAACAAATTTTCATGAAAAATCAAGTGAAAGGTATACCATTATTTTCTCAGATTTGCCTAAAATGTAAGGGGCAAAAGAAACTAACCTTTTCCTGAAGGACTTTTGTCTGTTCTGTAGCTCATCAGCTCTTAAATAAAAGATGACTGAATCAATGAGACAACTTTTAAACTTTGTTTTTAAAGGGAAGGGTTGTTCAACAATCTCAAAACAAGTGTTCAAACTGCACTGTTAAAATTGTATAATCTATTCTTTTTTCTCTGCAAGTTGCTAGTGATTGTGGGTGAAATGGATCAGCTTCCTGATACATCTGTCTAAGCTTTGCAATTAGACAGCAAGACTTAGTGTAGATGATTTTATTTAATGGAGGTCTTGATAAAAATACTTCAGCTCATCTAATGAGTATTATTTAGCTTCTACTCTGGTTCTCTGGTATTCCTACCAAGTATCTAAACTCTCATGATACCAGCATTTTAAAGGTTGTGCACATGTAGAGCTATTTTATGGCTTCAAATTAATCACGTTTAAAAACTGAATCAGAAATGGAGTTTCATTTGAACTTACAGAAATTCTTGACTTGCTAGGAAAAAAAATATTTTTTTAATAAAAATAAATCCTGCTTATTCATGTTTTCAGTATTATCAATGGTTTTGCACTGCCACTGAAAGCAGAACACAAACAGTTCCTTATGAAAGTTCTGATTCCCATGCATACTGCAAAGGGATTAGCTTTGTTTCATGCACAGGTAAGCTTTTGCCTATTTTTAAGAGTGGTGGGGTTTTTTGTATTTACATTCAAAACTAACGAAATTTAAAGCACTATGTGTTATAATATCAATATTCCAAAATATTTGCAAATTCAGTCACTTTTTAAAAAAGTCTTCCAGATCTTATACCTAAATATTGATTTTGAGATAATATTTGGCATATGTTACAATTGAAAGAATGTACCAGTGAGTCAAAGACTTACCAGCTGAAGTTGGAAGCTTTTTTGCTTGTAGTCTTGTCACACTTTAAGCTTCATTTAATCCCAGGGCCTTGTGCTGTTATCACTTCCTTTATGTAACTTAAATGCTGTGTGTAAAGGAACCTTGGGCATGGCCAGGTATTTATTTCAGAAGTGTTTTTTTCATTCTAAAGCCATACCAATGATGGGAGGAGTGGAGAGAGTATGTTGTTGTCATTTATAAATGGCAGAAATGCACAGTAGCTCTCTGGATCAGCCAGAAATTATGTAGATCCATGACACACTGTCAGAATGCTGCAGTTCTTCAGCTGACTTTGATTCTTATACTTGCCACAGACATTCAGCATTTCATTTGAGAAATAATCTGTATCCTTTCCAGACATATGGCACTTCAAGTATTGAATACAGTTGATGCAAACTTGGAAGTAATTCTGCTGTGGCTAATTAAAACTTGCTTTGTAACTTAGCTCACTAATACAGCTCCTTACAGACTAAAGATACAAGAAAATGGGTTTCTAATTAAAGGGAAATCATTATGGTTGTATAGCCTACAAACAGGATCAAGTGAAGAGCTCAGTTAATTCTTAATTCTCATATGAAGTTTTAAATTAATCAAATCACTTGTCTTTGTGGTTTATTGCCTTGCTGCTCCGTGGAATGAGTCAGTGAAATGAAAGGGCTCAGTCACCTCCCAAAGGTGTTCTCACTGACAGATCAGTACAGCAAGCTGCCTTTTTTTTTTCTGGGATACATTTAGTCTAGTTCCTGGGTACCTGAAAGGGCTCTATTAATTCAGCTGTACCTGAAAGTAGCATTTGTCCTGATGACCAGGCCACTCCTCTGTCCCTTCATAAAACATCAGTGCCAGGTGCACACACAGCACCGTGTGTTCCTGGTTTCATTTTATCCCAAAGGTGTAAGCCAGTGTTAAATCTGCATTGCAATCCCAAGTGGCCTGGTTGCTTTGTTACTGAGTAAAGTATAGCCTACCCTTAAAAGTTAAAGCCTTAAAGATGAATTAAGCTTGAGTCTGTGTCTTTGAACAGTAAAGCCTTACTGCACTGTGTATATATATATATATATATAAAATGGGATTTTATGAGATTAATGTGTGACATTTATTATTTTTTGAATCTATACAAATGCATCACTAGCCTAAGGGCAAAAGAAATAAATTAGACCTGTTGCAATTACAGCATTGTAATTATCTGCTTTGGCATAACAGATTTTAAAAAAAAGAAGGAAAGGGAATGCTTAAATTCAAGCATCCCGAGTATTGAAATGTAATGCATGTTACATATTTTTTGTCTGTGCTTTATATTGTGAAATACTGTGACTTTTTAAAATCAGTCTTAATGGAATTTAGGATTGTAACTAGTTCAGTAATGGGATTATTTTATGGTTTCTGCATGGGATGATTGTTTACTTACTCAACTGTGCTAAGTAACTAAACTCTAAGTAATTATATAACATTAAATATCCTTGGCCTGAGCATGCCCTGCACAGAAACCAGGAGAGGCTGGGAGAGCAATACCGGTGACTTAATCACATTGTGCTTCCCCACTTCTTCCACCTTTCCACAGGCACTCGTTGGCCATTGCTGCATTGGGACAGGACACTCAGCTGGACAACAGCTGCCTGATCTCTTGTGGCCTTGCAATATGTTAAAATTCTTTCACTTGTAATTGTCCCACTGAACGTTGTGTGCTGTAGATGCCTGGTACCTGAGCAATGTGCAATGTGTGCTCAGTCAAACCTGTGTTAAAACTTGTTTTTTACTGGAAGTATGGCCTTTTTTATCCCAGTGTAGATGTTTGATAGTTTTGTAATGTTGATACAGGAGCTGATGTTAAGAAAAATCTGTCTGGGTATGGGATCTGAGTTAGGGAAATATCTGCCAAGCTTAAAAATAATTTTCTAGCTTGAAAAGAAAAGATGATTTTTGGTATGCAGGAAGTTTCTTTAAGTTAGAGCAGGCTGTATATCTTGCTGCTTTAATTGCTGTTTTGTTTAGTTTGGACTAATATGAAATGGCTGTGTAGGGGTGTCTCGGGTTGGGTTCCCCCCCATGATCTGAAGTGCTTCCATTACAAGTTGTGATACTTAGTAATGCTGCAATGTCCAAACAGTGTCTGCTTAAACTAAATAACCATATGACTTACATTCTAGCTCGCCTATTGTGTTGTACAGTTCCTGGAAAAAGATACAACTTTAACAGAGCCTGTAAGTGTTTTTCAGCTGAATGTCTTTCTATTTTTAATTTCAATTAAATATTTCAGTATAACCTGTTGAATTGTACAGCACTGCTGTGTTATCCTGATGAAAAATCCATCGGTGAGATTTTTTCTGGGTGGGGGGAAGTGAAATCTAGAATAGTTAAGAAAATTCTGGGTTTGAAGGAGCACTTTTAACCTATGGTCAAGATAGAGCACAGATTTAACTAAAAGTTTGAACTGCTGATAGCATGCAAACTACCTCAAATGAGAAAGCATGTTATGACTGTATTCTCTTCTCATAAAAACTAAAATTTCAGTGGTTTTGGTATCGATTGCTTGTGCTTAGCCACTCCATGAAGTTGAAATATTTTAGGGAATAAACAATCCCGAAATAAAAGTTGAAAAGAATAACAACACTTCATTTAGACAGAAAGAACTCTGAAATTCCAAACGTGGTGTTTCTGTCCTGCCTCTTCAGTTCCTGGGGTGCCTCTTGGCAGTCAAAACTGAGGTGCTTCAGGCATCTGTGCCTTTTGCCAGACTGAATCACCCGTGATACATATTGACAGCTCAGCTAAAAAGGGTTTATGCACAGGCCTTGGCAGGGCCCATGAAGAAGAACAGAGGCTCAGGGCAGTGCAGCAGCTCGTGAGGACACAGAGTGATGTCAGGCCAGCTATGAAAGAAACTGGTTTTAGTTGGACAATCAGGAATCTCTCCATTAGGGGTATGTTAATATTTAAATAGTTTACCCCTTTTCTAACAGAAAAATGAAGAGCTTATGCAAGACCTATATTTTTCTTCTATAAAGAAAAAAAAGATAAACAGCTTTGGGGAAACAACATTGATCTCTGAGTAGTCTTTCAGTGGAAGCTTGTTTTCTGCACAGCCACTTCAGCCCTGATGTTCCTCATCAGCTGACCAGTTATTCTGTAGGTGGTGGAGGGTGTCTGTTCATTCTTGAAGCATCTTCTTCTCCGCTGTGCTGCAGTGTTCCCAGCCACACTGGTCAATAAGCTGTTTTTGTGGGATAGGGCAAGGGGAAAGGAATTGTGTAACCCATATTCCTTAAGCCAAGTGAGGCAACAACGCAGGCATTCTGACAGTTAAAGTTGACATGTGAGCAGAAAATGTGTAGTGTTACATAAAAACCTGCACGATTGAATGAAGTGACAACGTGACAAAGTCGGAACTTCCTGACACAAATTTATGGAAGTGTGGTGCAGGATCCAAGCCCCAACTGCTGTGAGGAAGGCAGGGCTTCAGAGCAGTGTCACAGTGCAATTCTGAGGCTCGTCTGGACTGTAGTCTGTACAATTGTGGTTGCTTCTTAATCAGTTAAAAGTGAAGTCAGGCTGGAGAAGACACAAGAGCTCACTGCAGACTCATTGCCTGTGTTTGCTTTGGTTGTTACTCTGGCTGTATAGGAAAAGTTGCTTTATAAAGGAATTAAAGTTAATTAGATAAGAAGTGAGGCTTTAAGAAACTTTCTGAAATGCTTGAAAAGTAAATGTTAAAATTTGGGGCAGCTAATGAGATAGCATTGGAAATTTTTCTTGGCTTTAGGTCAAGTAATATTTTAAGAACTCCATCAGAAGGCTGTCTTCACACATACCTTACTGTTATTTTTCTGGCAGGAATTGTCACTCAGGGTCAATTTAGAGGACATTCAATCCGAGCTCTTGTAGCTATGGTAGTCTGCCTCAGGTCAGTCCTGATGTTTGCAAAGCTGACAAGAAGAGTTTGTTACCTAACCCTGCTGAGTGCAATGGCCTTTACATGGAAGAAATCAGGCTAAATGTGCAGTCCTTGTACATGAGTTAAGTTTTCCAGCAGGCGCCTATGGTTGTAAGCCACTTTATGGGAATCCTGTAGCTCAGGGAAGAATATTAATATTAATAATGTCTAGTAAGAGCAGCAATCCATGAACATAAATGTGCAGGTATCAGCTTTTTAATATAAAAGCATATTCAAGCTGGAAACTGATACTCCAGCAAGGAGGAGCAAGAAATAGGTATCTTGTTGAGGTGTGCACTGTTATACTCAGAACATGTTATGTCTTTATTAAGTTGAGAATATGGGTCTCTCTAGCAAAGTATATTCTTAAGTTCTTGCAGTAACGTGCTGGAAAGTGCACTTCAGTCATATTAACTTTTTCTCTAGAAAGCCACTTTTGATAATACATGTAGTTGTTAATAAAGCAGCCAGCTGGAAAGCTGAAGGAAAAGAATCAACATGACAAAAAGCAAATATGGAAGGTATTCAAATAACTGAGTAAGTTTTGCCTTTGGATATGGTCAGTTAGGTGCTGTTGTATCATAAAAAAATAGAGGTCCTTTCCTCAGAATGAAAGTTTATAAGACTATGAGAATGTTTCTGCTTCTGGAACATAGTTACAGCTTTTTTTTTTTGCCTTTTTTTTTTTAAGCCAGCATTCATATTGTAATTTAGATGCCATGTGAGATGTTTATTTCTAGGAAAAATGCCTCCAGCCTTTCTTTGCTGTGTTCCCTCAATTCGTCTTGGGGGCTGTACTTTCCAATTAATTTTCCCAAAGGTTTATTTTTTTTCCAGTCTTGTGTAAGGTAGTTTCAAATGTAGATACTAGAATACATTTTCTCTGTGAACTCACATCTTTCTTTAGTTTCCAGTCTAACTTGTCAAATTGTAGCAGAGAAAAGGAAGAGTTGGAGGCCATGGCTCCTCTGTAGAGCCCTATCAGCAGATACTATTTCCTCTCAGGCTTCAAACCTTTGATCCCAAGGCAGGTGCTCCCCGAAGTATGGATGAGTAGAACACAAAATATTCTGTGAGACTGAGCTACAGGGGGATTACCTTCACTTAGTGGTGCTTTGATGTGATCAGCATCTTGTCAATTAATGTAAGTACTGGGATGGGAGCAGAGTGTGAATGGATAATCACAGGCACACAAAGTCATAAGGGTGTAAGTTATTCTGATAACTTACAAAAGACAAACATTTAAATGTGTGTTTATTCAGTTTTCATTGAACCCCTGGATAAGGAAAAGCAAACCAGTATCTTATCAAGTATAAAAAGAAACTTGTTCTGCTTTAACTTGTTTGTATTTTTCATACAGGTAATCAGAGGACTGCTCAAATTTTGGCCAAAAACGTGCAGTCAGAAAGAGGTTGGTTTTGTGTCTCATTTCTAGTGTCTGCTGTGATGTAAAATGTTGTGGGGCAGGTTCACAAACCTTCTCTCTGCTGTGCTCTTCAAGAGGTCTTGCAGAAAACTTGCAGTTCTTGAAACTTCTTGAGGCACTCACCTTTGTCATGTGACTCGGTTTCTTCTATGTAGTTAAAATGAGTTTAAAAACCAGGAGTTTGATTTACCCCACCAGATTCCATTCCCAACAACTCTTTAAAAGTGGGTCTCTTAACACTGGTCTGTTTCTGCAAGTGGTGATAAATTTTTCTGTGCCAGCTACACAGAGTTCTGCTGGTTGCAATTTTATATGGGAATTAACTACTTATCACTTCAAAAGCTACTTTGGTGATCTCTGATAATCTCTGCAACCATTCTTTAAATAAGATGCCCTAATTTTTTTTTTAACTGTAAAAAAACCCATTTTCTGCAGAAACAGTTTGGTGAAGTATTCAATATTTACTAAGTCCAACAGGAGAGTTGTAACCTGGTAGCTGAGAATGATGATTGACTTCTTTCAGGCTGCAAAACTCCTGTAAATGTCTAAATGTCTTGGAACAACACACAGAGTTCTCTGCAGTTTCATGACTAATGTATAAGCTGTATTTTGTTTGCTTCTGTTTACAATGGTGATATAAAACATTCTCATCCTTTTTTTCTTTCTAAACAAACAGGTAATGTTTTTAGGTGAAATTGAAGAAATCTTAGATGTTATAGAACCAACGCAATTCAAAAAAATAGAAGAGCCTTTATTTAAGCAAATATCCAAGAGTGTGTCAAGTTCACATTTTCAGGTAAATAAAATAAGTATAAACAAAACCCCAAACAAATCTTGTGGTGAATTATTTTATGGTTGTTATGAACCCTTAACTTTGTGTTTCAGGTTGCAGAAAGAGCTTTGTACTTCTGGAATAACGAATATATTCTTAGCCTGATTGAGGAGAACATTGATAAAATTCTACCAATAATGTTTGGCAGTTTGTACAAGATCTCCAAAGAACACTGGAATCCGTATGTAACGTTTCACTTTATCTGTAAATAAAGTGTCCACGGTTTCAGGTTTGGATTGGGAGCTTGTAAATGTGACTTCATTTTTACTTAAATCAGATGAAATCCATGACATTCTGGGTGTTAAATGGCGTGTCACTTTCAGTTATGTTGTGCTTTCACTGTTCTGCATTTTTATGATGGAGACCTGGAATTTATTGGAAGAAGTGTGAGGAAGTTGGATGATAGTTTTCATATTGTAATCACACCTGATCCTATGTGTTACTTCAAAATGCAAATTAATGCTACTTAGACCAAAACCATTTCCAAGGGTTGCTTCTGTTTATGTTTTGCTGTCCTTTAATACTTCAGATGACTAGAATTGTCTGTGTCTTCATAAGTATTTATTGCTGCCCAGTGAGATAAGAAGGGGAAAAGATCCTATCAGAAAAGAGCAACCCTTATAAAGGATGGTAGGGCTGAGAAATGAGTGACTACTTCATTTTATATTCAGTGCCACAAGTTAAATATCGGTATTCTTGTGTTTGAAAGAAGCAGTAATGGTACTGAAATACTGCAAAGCAAAGCTTGCTGCTGGCAGCACCTTGAATTAAGTTGGAAGTCAGTGTGCAGAATATAAAGCTTGTACAGGCAAAAGCCAGGGGGAGCAGGAGCCTCCCAAAGCCCTGGAGTAAAACAGATGTCCTGTTTTAAGCCCATGGAGGCTTTGCAATTATTCTGGGTTTGTCTAGATGGTCTGTCTAGTTGCAAATGTAGCAACTAAGACTGAATATAAACTTGGGGGAATAGTCCTTGGAGCATCAATATATTTGAGACCTCAACAAATTTGGAGGATGTCCCTCTTTGCCTGTCTGCAGCCAGAAGTTGCTCTTTATGAAGGAAGACACAGAATAATTGCCTACTTGAGGACAAGGAAGTTTAGGGAAGAAAGTCTAATCCTTTGATTCTAATCTGTTTTGGAGGGCCGCAAAACATGCTTTTATCCATCTGGCTGTCTGATATGGACTCAACTACTTGCTCAAAATCAAACTTTTTCTCTCAGAAAACCAAAACCTTAAATAGGCTTCTGACCTCAAACCACATGAAAGCCAGAGTACCAAAAAAATCACATTAAAAAAATCAGTATATGAACAGGCAAAGGATATTTTGCCTTTTGAATGAGCACAAGGCTCTGGTGAACAGCTGGGAGGTTTCCTCGTGCCACAGTGGACAGAGTGCACTGAAAAGGCAAACCTCATTCTTTGGTTACTTCCTTAGGGGGTTTTTTGCCTCCTTTTTCAAGGTCACAGGGCTGCAGCTTTGCAGTCAGTGGGGAACTGCTAGTAAGGGAGAAGACAGGGAAGACAGTTTACCTACTTTTTGATTAGTGATAAGATTAATGACAGGCCTTTTAATGTTTAATTTTACTGGGTTTTTTATTTCTTTGTATAAATATGAGTGGGTTTAGAGGAGATAACACAATGTTTAAGATAGTTTATTGAAATACAAATATTTCACAAAAAGAAGGGCAGTGCAGGAAGACAGGCAGCCATATAACACACAGCCAGTGTTGCTCAAGCTGTTGAGTTTCTTAAGGAAGCAGAGGTACCCAAAGCCAGTATCTGATGTTCATGATTCCAGTTCTCTTGCAAGACTCCTGCTGCCCAGAAACACTGCTGGGAGAGCTTTGCATGGCTGTGCTAAACCACACTAAGCCTGTGGTTTGTCTGCTGCCTTCTTGAAGCTAGGAGCCAGAAGTTTTATTTTTCTAGACTCTCATATTTCATTGCTCAACTGTTACAAAGTTGTTGTTAAAACTTGGTTTATTAAAGGTTCACATAATTGAATGACTTTAAAGTACAGCCACAGCATGAATAATTATATCCTGTGCAATTACAGAAGTCAGGAATTCAAGGTTAAATAACCATTTCAAAAAATGTTTAACTATACTATAATTTCCTCTGTAAATTAATAAAATGGAAAGGATTTTGTTTCAGAAACTCCCTGACCTTCCAGTATTATCTTGAATAAGAAGCTTGGAATCCAAAAAAGAAATCAAGCGCTTGTTTTCTGAAGTTAATTTTGTCACTGAGTAAATCTAATGGCTGTGCTCCTTCTGTTTCAGAACCATTGTGGCACTGGTGTACAACGTGCTGAAAACCCTGATGGAAATGAATGGCAAGCTTTTTGATGAACTCACAAGCTCATACAAAGCAGAAAGGCAAAGGTACTGAGCCTTTTTCCAAGTTCCCACTGATGAATGTGTCCAAGCTGTCATTTTGGATGTTGCTTTGCTGCTGTGGCTGTCGGGCTCTGTAGTGGAGCTGTTTGGTGCTGGGTGTCCTGTGCGTGAGGCAGCGCCTGGCAGAGCTGTGGGGGACCTGAGCCCAGGGAGGAGGCAGAAAGGCCCCAGCTCCCCATCCTGCTCTCTCCTGTGTGGTGAAATCAGGCTCAGCTGCTGCTGGCTGTACTGCCTCAGGTGTCTGAAGAGAATGGAGCTGGAGAACGCTTCATAGCTCAGCAAAAACATCTCTTACCCGACTAACCTACTAAGCAGCACTGCTGGAGTCAGGGAGGCAGGGCACTGGTGACCCTTGGCCAGCTGAGACCACTGCCAAGCCTCCTTGCAGTAGCTGTGTTCTTTCCCCCCAAAGATGCTCAATCCCTTAATTTGTGTGCATGGGATAACAAACCTCCTTAAAACTGCAGCCATCTGTGCAAAGCCACCCTGCAGCATTTGTCTGCATTTGCTGGAGCAAAGGTACAGTTTCACCACTCATCATTATTGATTTGTAACGCTCACTTTTTAATTGAGGAAACTGTAATTGCCTCTAAAAATAGCTTTGGAGAAAAACTTGAAAGAGGAATTAGTAGAAGTAAGTCAAGTGACTGTGTCTCCAGCTTGTGCTTAAAACATATCTGAAATTCATCTTTCACTCTCTTCTACAGAGAGAAAAAGAAAGAATTGGAACGTGAAGAGTTGTGGAGAAGGTTGGAGGAGTTAAAGCTTAAGAAGGCGATGGCAGAAAAGCAGAACAGCACTCACAACGTGCTCAATGCACACAATACAAGTGCCAAATAAAAGAAATGACCACCTCTACTCGGCAGACATTCTTTTTTTGTACCCTTTTGAAATATATAAGGATTTGCAAAAGAAACCTCATCAGTATAATAGAAACAGCCAATTTTTTTCTCTGGCAAATGTAAAGATTTGAATTTAAATACAGCAGTTAAGTGATGTCATTACCACAACATATTGTAAATTTGTCTAATTATTGATATACTGTCACTTCCAATGTTTCATAGAAATGAATTATCATCCTTAATGAGTGAAATAATTACGGGAGTGGTGAGAATTATGACTTGAATTTTTGATTGTGTTGCACATAGGTGGTATAGTTTGCTACGTACACATTTTTCCTTGTTTTATATGTGCTTTTCACATTGCTGCATACTTTGGTTAAGGTGATAGAAAAGGCTTCTAGTTGTGCTGTATTTTCTCAAATAAAACCAAGGTACGTTACCAGTAACTTGAGATATTCAGTATATGCCCCTTACAGCATTGAAAGGAACTTGGATACAGTGCTGTCCTTGAATTCCTGATTGGATTCAGATTTATACAATGTTCACTTTAGAAAGGAGGCAAGGTCGGGAGAGAATCAGCTGCAACAGGTTGGGGTGGCCAGTGCCTCTACCCCATTCCTGCTGCCTCTTGGTTCCTGGGCTCGTTAGGGATTTCCTCCTGCTACAGCTGAGGATGGAGCTTCCTCTGGAGAGCCCATCAATGATGCTCCTTGTCAGCCCAAGGACCCTCCAGAGTGGTGCAGTCTCGGAGAGAGACCCATCTTGGATGTTTCTGTGTTAGTTTTAGCATCTCATGGACTGAAGAATGAGACCAAAATTGGCATTAGTATATTTTTTTTTTTCAGTAAGGAGGGAAGGATGTCAAGAAATAGTTCCTTGTTTTCTTTAAAGAAAATGCAGTCTGTTTCTTAAAGGTGGAAAGTTGACAATAGAAGTCTTGTCTGTTTACTTGATCAAGTATTTTTTCACATCTTTTATCAGAGTACCATTCCAATCTCTTAAATTGCAGTTGTGTGGAAAAATTTTGTAATGAAAGATCTTTGGGGAATTGAGCAGCATTCAATAAAGTCTTTATGTTTGTATTTAGTGCTGTACCTCACATCTTTGTGTTTATGAAGACCAGGAGAATTAGAATGGCTGTTACAACCAACCTTTTTAACTGTACAGCGTGGCTTTTCACTGAGTGGCAAAAGTGGGGAAGTCTCTGCTGTACTGAGTCAAAGGTCTTACACTTATTGTTGCTTCAGTTTTGTCTCTAAGTAGTTGTTTCACAGGGGGTATGGGACCAGCACTGCCTAAAGGGGCTTGTACTTCCAAACTGCTCTGTTGGCTCAATCCAGTTAGCTGCTCCTCTCTGTCAGTTTTACATAAAAAGAGCAGAGAATCAGCTGACCAAAGTAGACTTCCCTGGTAGCTGGCTGCCCAAAAGTTAGGGAGGAAAAAACCCCTTTACCTTTCATGGCCCTTTTTGCAGGGAGAGGACAGTCACACAGACACAGCTCATCTCAGTTTAGTGCTTTAGTGCCTTTTTGCCCTTAGAAGAATGAAGTTCCCAGTGTGGGACAAACTTTGCTCAGCTGTCCTAGAGCCTAAAGGAAGTAAGTTACACACATGTTGGGGAACCAAACACCTTGCAGGGGTTCAAGGAACAAATCACTGGCATTTGTAATTCTTACACGTTTTTCCAAAAGTTACAAATACGGACATCAGGCTTATTAAGTAATAGAAAAAACAACACAGGAGCTGTAAGATACCCTTCCAAATTGTGCAACACTTGCTGTCAGAATCACTCCTATAAACAGGTATGTAAAAGAAAGGTTTCTTGGCTGGGATCACTGGCCTGTTCTTGTAACATTTCCTTATAAAACAAAACATCTTGACAGCTGAGATGTAGTAACTGAAGTAGACTGCTCTGGGAGTTTATTGAGGGGAAAAAAAAGTACATACTGCAAAAATGAGTTTATCCTTTATTTAATGATGCTTTCTACTCACTCCACAGCTGCAGCTAAGTTGTCTTCCAACTTACCTTCTCTGACCTCATTAGCAAAAAAAAAAGAAAAAATGCACTAGGATCCATCCAAACCTGTTCCAATTGTTTCTAATTTTTTTGTAAAATCCAAGAAATAGCTGCTGTGACATCATTTGTTCAAGGAACAGTTGGGTGTTCCTTTGGCAGTGAGGCATCAAGAAAGCTCAGTTGTCATAGCACCGGTTCTGAGATAGCAAAGTCAGTGGGGTTTTTCCTGCTGTGGAAGGGTTAAGTGTGGGCGATTTTATCCACCCCCCAGCCCCTGCCTGGTTTCTGTGCTGTTCCCCATTGCCCAGGGATAGAGTAGCTCTGTTTGCTTCAGCCATGCAGTGTTTGGCCTTTGCTGCTCCCCTCCAGTTTAATCTCATTCCCTTGCTGTACCCTAGGCTGAGCTGTTCAGGAGCCATCACTGTGAGGTACTGAAGATAAGGTGGGGACTGGACACCACCTTTCTCCCATACAAACAAACGTCTTTGTTCCCTGATGACACATATTCCCCCAAACAGCCAGTGCTGCTGTTCTGCCTATTTTACTGCAATGAGTTGCTGCTCCCCTGATTAAGGCTGTGTCTGGTCAATGCAGTGCCTTAATTTGCTCTGGAAATCAGCTGAAAGTAGTAAATATTGTCCCAAAAGGCTGCCTCAGATGCCAAAAACAAGGAAGAAAGGTGAGGGGGTACTTTTGATACACTTACTCCTCTGAGTACTCTGCTGGAAGAGGAAGGAAGAAGCAAACTGTGACTTGGCATCCTTGCAGCAAAGCCTTCAGAACAAACACAGATCGGTGCCCTGTAGACTCCACAAGTCCAAGTCAGGCATCTCAACTAACAAGGGACTTATAAGGAAGAAAAAGACACCACCACCCCAGCACAGTTGGTGAGCAGGCATTCCCCATAGAACAGAGAATCACAGTTCCATGCCATGCTGATGAAAGACTATTTTTCACTTCCTTAGTAAAGACTGCCAGAAAGAGGGATAAGCAACAGCCTGAGACAGAGTTTGAAATCGACCACCAGCTCAGCCCCCCACGTTCTCCTGTTGCTTGAGTTTCCTTTGAGCTTTTTGGTTTTCACCTTATCCTCATGCCATAACACTCTGAACTGCCTCCTGTAAAGCTCCATCTGAACCTGACAGCAGGTAGTTTAAAAGAAGGCACACAACAGCTTACTTGAAGTATTTTTTTTAATATTAAAGTTGTTGTACTTTAAATCAAAAATAACATGTAATAGAATTCCAGTGTATTTTGTTTTAAAACATACTTTGGAGAAGAGAGGCCAGGATCTTTTCAGAGTACTTTGCCTTCCACTAAGCACCATCAAGGCACTGACTGTGCTACGGGAGCAGCTCACAGCTGATGCAGAAAGTAAAGGGTCTGTTTGAGAAACATTCAAACACTGTCCACTTTTTCACAACTTACTACAGTGATGACTTTGAACATTAGTGAGTTCCCTTCTTTCCCCGTGGTTCCCCCACACACTGAGGTAAACTTGTTAAACTGGGACTAGAAAAGCATGAGTTGGTTAGACCTGTCCTAGAGTTAGCTCCTTCTGCAGTTCCAAGGCCGGTTCATTAGGCTGTTCCTCCACCCATCGTCTCTCTGGAAGAAAACATACCTGGTTTGCAGCTTTAATTGCTGATTGCAGTTTATTCCAGTTATTCTCTATCCCTCCTGCTATGAACAGTTACAAGGCAGTCTTAGCCTCAGCTTATGTGGTTTGTTACTTGACGAGTCCTCTTCAGATGCCTTCTTCGGATTTTGATCATCCACTTAACACTTAATTTAGCAAAGTCTGCTGCCTTAAACAGGGCCAGAAAGATACCACAAAGAAGAGCAATCATGTTCCAGGGATTTGCTGTGATAATCTGAAAGAGATGACAAATATTAGTGGTTCCTCATCTGATTCCACATGTATTGCACCTATTCAGCACCAAACAATTCCATTTTCCAAACTGAAGTGTTTTGCAGCATATTCCTTTATGCTGCACAGGTGGACTGCAGTGCCTTCTCCCCACACCATGGTTTTCTGATTCCTGCCATTAGGAAGAAAAAACACTGTACTGGCTGCTAAATTCCTTTTAGAATATTTCAGGATAAGGAATTGTTTTAAAACTTTGGAGGTACAGTTAAATTGTTAAAGTTATAGATTAAACTTATTGTATTATTTAAGTATTTACAAAAAGGAGCACTCACATTGAAGATCTTCCAGAAGACAAAGCTTGGAGAAGCAGCTACTGAAAGCTTCACCAAGACAGCAGTATAATGCTAAACCAGCTTCTGACAGCAACAACTGCTGCTGCAGAGCTACAGCCAGTATTGTGTATTTTTTGCTATGCGTGGTTCAAGAATAGTTAAGCTTATTTGTAGTTTGGAATTCTCCTTGCACCTCTAGGCACAAGGATTTCCAATGGAGCAAGAAGAGCTAGGCTTAGGCAGCAATGGAGCAGGACACACTTTGGGCTGGCCAGTACAGTGTCACTGGGTCATCCCCTCTGAGCCAGGTGGTCTCAAAAAGGTTTCCCATATTTGATAATCCTCCTGAAAGCTGCTACTGCTTGGGAATTATGGCCTCTTCAGCAAGAGGAAACGAGCACCCCCAATCCACTGGATCGAGGGCAGCTTGCAGCTGGGAGGTGGCAAGGGTAGAGAGGAGTGAGAGGTGTGGGAATAGGACTGGGCTCTAAAGGCCAAGGAGGTGCCTGGGTCCTGCTGGGACAGCAGGAGTGCAAAGGACCAACTCCTGTCCCACACAGTCTGCGTTCGCACTCTGGTTTTGGGCAAGAAAACACCAACACTGTCGATTTTACTGCTGCTGGACCTTGGTTGTTGGGTAAATATAGTACCACATTTTATTCTAATAATGGCACTAGGCTATTTTTATTAATCTTATTTCAGCCTAGGTTTCTTGTCAATTAATTTAAAAAAAGTCATTAAATCAGATTACCCTAGCAGACTTATTTAAGCAAAAAGTTCAGCCCTGGCCTGAAGCTACACTTTGCCAGAACACAGGGGACAGGTGCTTTGCTTAGCTACATGTACCTCTAGCTGCAAGCAGAATGCTGAGTGCCACCAGCCCAAAGAAAAGCATCAGGTGGTCCTGATCCCCACACATGATGCATTACTGGACAAAAGGAAGAGCCTAGCCTGAAATTTCAGAAGCCTCCTCACTCTTCCTCTGCATTTCTGCTTGGAGTGAGGTAACAGAGGCAAGTGCATGCTCACATAAACCATGAGCATGCACAGTCAGACAGTGATTCAAGCAGGGACTAGTGGGTTACTCACGTCCTGAACAGTCTGTATGAAAGGATCTTTCCATTCAAACACCACAAAAAACAGCTGGTCACTCCTTGGTTTAGTTCTCTGGTCAATGTAGTTAACCACACTGGTCTGGGGAGAGGGAAAGAAAAGTGCAGGTTACTTTCTTCAGCAGTACAATGAGTCTTTTGTGCAACAGAAAACGCCTGTAAGAAGGTGAAAATACCAGACTATTTAGGGACTTCCACCTCAGACCTTCTCTACCTAAAACAACAGGCTGCCCAAGTACAGCAAAGGCAGTTTCCTCCCTCTCTCTCATGTTCATATTGTTTTCCTATTTCTCACTCAGTGTCACACTAAAATACCATTTCTACATTGTCTTTCAAGAGGGAGAAATTAATTTCCAAAATTCATTTACTTGCAGTAATACAACTTTTGGAAAGTCCTCATGAGTGAATGTTAAATTAGTTTTATTTGCCAGAGAACCACACAATGGTGGCAGGAAGATCCCTTCTTTTTGAAAAATGGGTTGTAGAATAAACTAGATGATTCCAGCAAGTGCAGAATGAACACGGAAGGAAAGAAGCCCAGGTGTTAACAACCAACCCCATCCTTCCCAGTACTGCCCATTAACTAGGTCACCACTTGAAACTAATGCTGCCCAGCAGAGAGCTGTAACACAATTCCAGCAGGGAACTGGGTTAGGATACCAGACTGTGTTACAGCCACGTGAAACCAGAGTCTCAAGAACCACAACCAGGAAAGCATTAAGATATCAGGCCCCAGGAAAACATTTGTGTTGTACCACCTGCCACCAGCCCAGGGGGGAACCACAAAAGGTTTGTACACAGGCAGTAACCAATGCAGTTTGACCTGCCCCCTGCTCCTAGGGGACAACACAAACTGCCCAAGAGCCACACAGTGACCTCAGGAAAGCACAGTGGTGGAAGGACTTCTCCCTTCTTCAACCCTCAAAGAAGTGTTTACACCTTGGTGCATGCAGAGGGGAGTACTGCTGCTCATCCTGCAGTTATTTAATTCTGTACTGGAAGCAACGAATCCAGGAGCACTGTGACTTCATAACAGTGTTGTGACAGGAAGGTGAGACATAGGATGGAAGAACATGCCTTTTCCATGTTTTGTGAGCCCAGTTTTCCAGGCAGAGGAAGGATGAGTTGGAAGTCTTCAAGCAGACCACTCTCTGCATCTCCTTACAAGCCTTCCCACTGTATGAGGGATGACCTGCTACAAAAGCCTCCCATCTACCATGGTGCAGTTTCTTTACAAATACCTCAGGGCTTCTCTAAGTCTTCTCCACAGTCCCTGCCCTGAACAGATTTTAGGCTGAGAACAAGCAGAAGCAGGAGCTAGAGCACTGTTTGTGGCCACTCAGAGCATATGGAGCTTCCCTACCTCCTGGTTTCTGGTCAAACACCTTTGCTGCAGACTTGCCCCACACTTCTACAGCTCATTTCCTTATTGCAGGGTACCAGCACCCCAGCTACACTCATCCAGGAAAACTGCACACCAGGAAACAAACAGTACACAGAGCTAAATGAAGGCAATGGGAAAGGAAGAAAATACACATGAATGACTGCTGGGCTAGTTAGCAGAGTGACTGTTCTGTTTGACCTAGTATTTGTATCCATCTTTCCGGTATGCCAGCTCCCAGGTTTGGATTTGAAAGGCTAATGGACTTCCTGGTGCAATTTGAGCAGATGTTGTACTGTCAAACAAAGCAAGTGCAATTTATGTCTGAGCTGTTTCAATTTCTGCTGTATTATTCATAGGGATCTGATTCCTGCCTCCTTTTATTAAAAACAAACAAACAAATGCATAAAACAAACAAAAGAACCCAAACCACCCAACAGGGTTCACTTACTCTGATGATCAGAGTCCATAACTGCAGAACTAAATACATGTTTATGGTCACAAAAAGCTCATTTTTTTCTGAATTTGAGCCAGCCTTTTGTTTCCACTTTGAGACACGTTAGACTTGGGCACACAAAGGAGGACTTTCAAAACTCCTATACTTGGTAAGCACCAAATGGCAAGTGATACAGAGCTGTAGGTGATGAAGGACAGACAGACAGTTGTCTTACTGTCAGTGCTTACAGGGCAGCAGCAGACTGATGCATTCTTTCCTCTCCTCCAAACCAAGGCATTAATTTGGGACTTGCGTGGCTCTGGGATTTGCCTCCTGTCCTCCTCTAGTGGAGCAGGAGGGTACCTCCCTCACAGTCACAGCTCTGCTCTTCCCTTAAGGCTGTGCCATGTAACGCCTAACTGTGAGAAATAAAGATAGAACTGAATATTCTGCTTTATTTTGCTCTCCCCAGAACACTCCTTCCAAGAGTACCACGGACTAAGAGAAAGTACAGTCTCTGAAAGAGACACCTCTGGAAAGGACAGCTCTTAAAATTCTCATTTCTCACCACTGATGAGACACTTCCTTTCCAACCAACACTGGAAGCAAAACAAACTCCAAACACAATTATTTTCCTGTGCATTAATGTGAACAGAACAGGAATGAAGGTCAGGCTCATTTCCTCTCTAGGTAAGTTTGCATCTTCCACCTGCCTATTTTCTAGTTGTAAATGATGCAAGAAGTGAAGTTACTCCATGTTTCTAAGGACACTCAACAGCTAAAAACTCCAAACCCAAACAAAAGCAGACATGAGAATGCTACAAAGGATACAAGGCTTACATTTACCTCTTCATCCTAACATCAGTGGCAGCCTAAACAATACCTCTTTCCAATAGTAGCTGTTATTTAGACAATTCCTTTGGCAATTGTTCTCCACCTAGAACTGTAGGTAGCTGTGTTAATATTTCTGTGTCAGTCTCTTGGGACCCTTACCTCAGACTACAGGTGTCATAACCCATTTGAGGCCTGGATTTCTGGCCTCCCTGTCAGGAGATGTTTTCCTGAGCTGGGTCACTAGGCCATACAACAGCTGAGCACATCAAGACATTTACACTTTTACAGAATCCCTCCTTGTTAAACAACAATGGGAGTAACTAGAGCCAAAACTGCTCAGTGGAAAGTGGTATAATGGATGCAATGAAACAAAAAACAAACTCCCAAAACATTATGAGTACTTTTCTTTTTTTTTACCTCTTGTTTGAATTCAACAGTCTCACTACCATCTTCTTCTTTTGTTTTGACCAAGGACATCTTGACCCAAGTTCGGAAGCCTCCAGAAAACTTCCAGCTGGAGTATGAACTTTCACAGTCCTTCATGAATTTTGCTTTTTCTGGACTAAAGGAAGAAGAGTGTTACTTTTGTAGGCAGGAGAATGTCAGGCCTACAGGCACTTCAAACTATGTTCACAATTCCTTTTATTCTCCACCTGCTAAATTCAACATATCTAAAACACTGGGTGTAGTGATGCTTTCAGTAATGGCAGCACTTCGTTCGTGCATCCTTAACTGCAGAGGACTTACCTGGTGCCCTACAACCCTGGAGCTCTGCCTGCCTGTAGGGATTGTTCTGCCTCATAGGGGAGATCAGTTCTGCCCATCTGTCACCTCTGGGACAGAAAGGAGCAGAGCCAGGACCTCTGGAAACAACTCACCACCATGTTAAGATGCAGGAGACAGAAGGAAGAGCCTAGAGGAAGGATAAGGTGCTTCTCCTCATTTCTGGTTACCAAATAAACCAGTTGCAATGCAGACATGCTTAAAATGCCTCGAAATTTACATTCAGGACATTCCTATTATTTTGGTAACACTGTAGCTTTGGTGTAAAGCTCCCACCTGCAATAACTGTTTTCCCAATATGCAATCACAGCTATTTGCAGCCCCCAAAACAGCAGGATTGCTTTGTGTATTTTGGTTCGGGTTTTGTTTTTTAATACTGTGACTGTAAGCCATTTTAAGGCTTCCAACGCCCCTCATGCTGCAAGTAGTAAAGAGGTAGCTTTAAGGCATATCTGGTCTCCATCTCTTCTCTACCAGCTGCATAGGATATAGTGAATTAACCATACTATTTCCTTGGAGCTCCTCAGTACTGTGATTTTAGCCACTTCCATGTCATCCCTAAGAAAGAAGCACAGTCCTGCAGCTGCTTTTCCAACAAGGTTTCATTTGAGAAGAAGGAATAAACCACTGTGAGAAGTCATGAATCATTAAAGCCTGTTTTTACTAAAGATAGATTTCAGGTTGTAGAGATATGTCAGGGTATGTTGGTCCTTAGAAGAAGGGAGAGGGTTTTGATCCAGACTAAATCCATCTACCTAGGAGAAGGGAAAGAGTATTCTTTGCTTTTATGGCAGAGGGCGTGCATGACTGGGTCTTTTAGGAGATTAGGGTGTTTTGGTCTTCCAGGAGAAAGATGAAAAGAAGTAAAGATGAAAAGCAGAGGTGAAGAAGCAAGCTCTTGTCCCAGAACTGGCCAATCAGGAAGAATTGCCCAGCACTGACTGGATTTGTACTTTTCCTGTCTTTTTTTCTTAGTTTTCAAACTCAGGGCTCCTTTTCTTCCTGCAAATCAAGGTGCCTTGTCTACAAGGACCAAAAGGACTGCACTGATATAAATATCACATTGATGGCTACTCTGTACTACACCTCCTGCTCAGGCTTAATAGATGAATACACACGTGTCCACGGGAGGGCAAAACCCAGCAAAGCCATTGCTCTCAAATCAGGGCTTCAGGCAATCAGGGCCCAAACAAAGAATTCCACTGTGCACGTGCACAGAAAAGAGAAGGGTTTCTGGAAAGAAAAACTGACCCACTTTGCTACCCATCAAAACAGGTGCTGTTCCCAGGGTGTGCTAGGAAGTTAGGAATATCTTTGTTTGTGACATCAGGTGCTTGTTTAGTGACCCCAACAGGATGGCACCTCTCTGCCTCCCACAGGAAAGATGTGGGCAGAGCCTAAAGGCAAAGCCCATGGCCTGCCTGCTCCTCACCAGAACAAAGCAGCGACACAGGAACACCTAATCCAACAACTGCTTCCCCCCTCGGGATGTGGGCAGAGCAGCAGCTGAGGGGACAGCACGGGAGTGCTTTGCCACTCAAGAGGAACATACATAATTAGCACCCTGCCAGCCAGTCATATGCCTAATGTCTGGCTAAATGCAGCATCCCAGAAAAGCTTTCCAAGCCAATGTGGAAAAATGAGGCAGGAAGTTATGACACAGAGCTGAGCGCTACAGCCACAACTCCCATGGCAGCAGACAGCAGCAGTGTGCTTTGCCTTCGACAGTAATTGTAGGCTTGAAAAAGAAGGATTAATAATATCTTAGGAGAAGCTGTGGAGAAGTGATCTGAGAAGGCATCTCCTCACATGTGCCCATAATCCTGACCACTGCCACAGAATGAGGGGGAAGAAGGGGGGGCGGAGAGGAGGAGCAGAGAGGCACAAGCTTTGCACAAATTATAGCAGAGGGCAAATAACACAGCTTTAAAACCACACACAACCAAGTGAACACAAGACAGGCAAGGGATTTTAAGCTGAAAAACATTTCTCCAGGCAGTTTCTTTTAATTCCCTCTTCACACCAAAGACAGACAACCCACACAGGCTGCACCTCTTTTTTTTTGTTGCTGTTTGGTTTTATTTTTTTTTTTCCTTTCTCTTTTTTTTCATCTATGGGAGTCACTAACCTATTTCGGGACTGGGCTGTAGTGCTGCAGTGGATCCTTCTAACACCAGTCTCTACGGACCACTCCACGTGAGCCAGAGGCAGTTTTAGGACGTCCCACCAGCAGATTCCAATGCAACAGCAAGAGCCAAACCCACGGATGGTTCAAACCCAATTTGTGTCTATTGCTTTTGCATCTCCCCACAGCAGGAAACTCTCAAACAGCCATGACACCTAATAAAGTTTGGTGTGGTACCAAAAGTCTCAACCCTTCTATGCTGTATTTCTCTGCATGCAGCAATCCAGATCAGAGACACGAACATGGAGCTCTGTTCAGACCCTTCACACTGGCATCCATTGTTCCACAGGACCATAAGTTATCTGACATGCCACACTAACAACAGTTTTGTCACGAGTATATTCAGAGGTTTCTCGTCTAAACCCCATGTGTATTATCCTAACGACAGTTCAGGAGAGGAACTTGTATTTTTAGCCACACTTTTTGGGTAATTTGCAAGGGTTTCATTATTTCCCTCCCTCCAATTAATATGGTACAGACAGCAGCTGCCAGTGCCTTAAAAAAAAAAAAAAGAAACAGAAAAGAAGCCAGCAGCATCTCCCTCCAGCTCAGAGGCCAACAACAGCACACAGTGCAGCAGTGTTCTGTGGAGACCAGAACAAAACCAGTGAGCAGTGCCAGTTTCATGGAGTCTGATCCAATTTTAACAGAAGAGCTGCAGAGAATAAAGCCCTTGACAGAAACAACTGGACCTTGCTCGAGTCCTCAGCGCTTACTAACCACAAAAAATCTCTTAAATGTACAAGTCTCTAGATGCCATTTTTGTATTGCTTTTAGCACCTCTGATAATGCCACACACGAACTGCTGGGCACCCAGTGCTAACATTGTGCTCTCATAACCAGTGAGACACTTTGTCAGGAAAAGCAGTTAACAGAGACCAGTAATTGAAGTTTTTAGAGGCTGTATGGAAGGACACACAACAGTTTCTGCAGATATCTTAATCCAGACTTCCCATCAGCTAAATTTAGCATCTGCTGATGAACAAGAAATCGTTTCTATTTTCTCTTCTGCTGGAAGCTGGACAGAATGAGTGCTCTCCACCTACACAGTGCAGTTTCACATGCACTTGATATAGTCAGGAGAAAATGTAAACTTCCAACCTGCCCAGAGCCCAGCCAGTTCATGCCCCAGGATGCCAGGGCAGCAAACACAGCACTGAGCAAGACAAGCCACACCATTTGTACCAAGCTTTGGAGGATGCTGTAAAAGAGACACCATGGGCCTCTTGCCCACAGCTGGTTCTTTTCCTATATTCCATCTAGACATGAATTTACCACTAAGGCATTCATCCCCTTGCCAATTTTACCATTCACCTGGGTTAGTTCAAAACCAATTTTAACTCCCATTCCTACTACCTGCCTCAAGCAAGCACGAAGGATGCATCCCCAAACAGACATCCCCATTTGCCATGAGGATTCTTCCAAGGCCTGAGGATGCACAGACTGAGCTGTGCCTTGGTAGCTGGTTCATCCTGCCCCGAGCCAGGTGCAGCACCAGGGGTGGTCTCAGACAGTGCTTGTGTCTGGCAGTATAGAAAGAGCTGAGCACCTTGCTGCAATTGGTCCCACTGTGAGCATTTCTAACCAGAGCACAAGCCATAAAACCAGAAAAAACAACATGTAAGGAGCAAACAGCACCTTCTACACCACTACTCTTAACTGGTGTTTTCTCACCCCAAAATATCAATGCCTAAAATATCCAGAGCATTAACATTTTATGAGGTGTTTTAGTACAGTTACAGAAAGTAGTTAAAGACTTAAGATCTCTTCACTGAAGTAGAAATGCTTTGTAAAAGGCAAATCCAGCTAACTGGTCTTTGGCCACCCAGAGGTATCACATCTGAACACTTCCAGTCTTTGATCCATTTGAAAAGCACCAGTACGACCATGTCCAAGCCTCTGAGAAGGCCTTGCTACAATAAAATCTGTTCTCTTCCCTCCCTCACCTAATTTTGTTCTGCTTATGTCCTTTATCCCCTGTCCCTTTTTCACTGAGCATCTATTACCAAATTAAGGCCTTCTATCAGGTTTCACTGTGACTAACGTTTCTTATCTAACTTTTAATCTGGATCACAGACAGAAGAACAGAATCTGAATTTAAATTAAAGTAAAATTAAACAATTAAGTACAAAATTTATTCTCAAAAGGTTGGAAAAAGAGTGGGTCTTTCTTGAAAGTCCAAGACAGGATTAATTCCATTCTTGTTGAAATTAGAAGAAGGTTGATTAGACACTCCAATGGTACCAATGTCAAACCAATAGGAAGCAATTTTGAAAACCCCCATATATAAATTTACATCATTCTCTAGAATCTCACATAAAGCCAGTAATACAAAGAAACAGAGTTAATCTTTCAATGAAATCACAATAAATCAATCTAAGCATCTGACCTTTACAGCAATTGCTTTAAAAACCCCCAAATGGTATAGAAATATTAATGTTCTTGGGGCACTTCCTGACACACTACCCAGGACAGCACACTTCCTGATCACCCACAGCAGCAGACAGCTGGAAGCCAGCACAAACTCCAAACTTTTAGAAAGTGCAGCAACAAATGGTTTAAGCACAGCTGAAGAACAGTTTTTGTCACTGGAAAAGGCCTCAATGCATTTTTTAAAGGTCAGATTAATAAACAAAGACATGAAAGAGCATCAACATACTCCAAATATTAAAAACAACATAAAAGCCTGTCTGATTTTCACTGGAAAAGCCTCGTTTTCACAAGTATTGTGACAGCAAGTTCAATGCAGTCACAGGCTCATCCCCCCGTTACATACCTGCTGACAAACTCTTGGAAAGAAGAAAACAGAAGGTAGTCAATGGCACTAAAATCTTGGTCTGTTTCATTTAAATGGAACTGCAAAAACACCAGTTCCCTTTTCTTCACATCACGAGGGCCTTGAACAACCAAAGCATACTTCTGTAAGCAAACAGAGATGGTGAGAGGAGCAAAGGAATCCTCATTTCCTGTTCATTAATTTGCCATCTGGCACTAATACTGTATAGAAATCTAATACACACTGAGAGTTTCTTGGCTGCTACTAAGTACACATCCATTAAAATACCTAACAAGAATGCCAATTAAGTCCCTCCTTTTAGTTTAAAAAGGAAGTCTTTACATCAAGATGCAGTGTTTAAATATTAATATTTAAGCATTAAATATGGTCATTTGTGGGTTTTGGACATTTGTTTATACAGAAGCAAGCTTCCCTGCACTTCCAAGGGCAATTTAAGACAGACTATCACTCAATGTACCCATCCTGCTGGCTCACAGCATTTCAGTGTAATGAAACACTTGGTGCCCATTTAAGATTCTTCCAAGTGTGATAAACATGGTATGTAATTCCCAGCAGGAATTCATGTATGAATTCCCAGCAAACATATAAAAAGAGATTAGCTATCCTCCTTTAACGGATACTGATACTGCTTTCAATCAAAGCTAGATTTACAGTATCAAGGAAAATGCTTCCCAGTTCATTTAGGAGAAGAATGAAGTGAGAATTTCACTGTGAAAAATGACTTATTTCATCCCATTACGGCTTTTGTGCTGCACACACCCACAGGACAGCTGATCTTCCATAACACATATACACACTGACTGGGGTCTTTTACATTTCTGAAAACAGAAAAATGACAGATGGCTTATAAAAAAACCAAACCAGAAGCAAGGATTTTTTTACAGCACGTAGTACATACTTTTACTTTCCAACAGGATTATGAGCAGAAAACCCACTGAATAAGCTTTGTACCATTATATTGCTATTACCATAGTTTGATTAGTAAAAGGATCTGTGTAGTTGATCCTCTGAGTGGTGCATTCAATGTCTCCTGGCTGACCTGGATTTATCAGAGGCGGAATGTGATCGTAGTAATGATGTTTGCAGCTGAGCAGCCGAGCCTTGCCTGGGTAAAAGGCAATACCTGGTTGGGGAGAAAAAACATTGGAGAGCACTGATTTCCTTCCTGAGTACATAGATTTTCATTCTGGAATTTAATCCCACAGGATACTGAGCTATCCCTAAGATCCCACAAAACAATCAAATTAAACCATGCAGTTCTGCATTTTTCTGGAGCAGGACAAAAGCACCAGCTGTATCAGGACAGAACCCCCATGATGCATTGAAAAAAATCAGGGCTCATATTCTGTTACAACAATTCAATGTTCACAGAAGCTACCAAGTCTCCCTTGTCTTCCCACTGATGCCTTGGGTTTTAGCTT